>JZKD02S1605326.1:120943-147651 GCA_000966675.3 Picea glauca | reverse complement strand
GCCCTCCAGGGCCATGCTCAAGTCACTCCTGCTCTCGGTACTCCATGTCTAGGACCATGTGGGCCTCGAGACATGATCTCCTAGTTATCCCTAGATATCGGGGATAACAATACCATGTTGATATTTCACTTAAGCAGTTAACTAGTTTAACATTCTTTTACTTATTGAACCATTAGCACAATAATTGCATATAAAGGATCACTGAAAGAATAACATTCACAGCATGCACAATATTTACCTTGGGAAAAAACCCTAAGGGAAAAACCCAAGAAAATTCCTTAATATAGACTTTCCAACCAAGAACAATGATTCTCTCCAAGAGAGAACTAACAAAGAAGAATATCCTCCTCTAACCCTTGACTGGGGAAGAGTAGTACACCACTTAACCAATATATATCCAAGAGATAGAACAAAATCCTCCATCAAGTCACCTCCTAGTTGCAGTAGTGTATCCCTCTAAATCTTCTGCACTTTTCCTCTTGGAAACAGAGCTAGTGAGTGAGTCTGAAAATTAGGCACTAGCCTCCCTTATAAATAGTGGTTTGGCCAACCTAAAATTAGGTCTGGGAAGACCTGTTACTTTACCCTTTTATTTTATGTTTTACATGTCAAGGCACAATAGGGACAACTTTTACAAAGTCACAATAGGGCCTAGTTAACTAATACAATATAATAATGTTCTTTAAGGTTTGTCTTGGTCAAATAATTTAAGGATGTATTCCAAAGCTACTCAATATTCAACAAAAATATGGTGATGAAATGGATCATATGGTTAATGATTATCTGGGTATAGTAGCTTAAGTAAAATGCTGATGATATTGACTACATAGTACCCTATGAGAATAAAATAGAAGGGTTAATGAATTTTTTATTATGAATGATTAAAGGAAGTGTTGGGGGATTTCTAGATGATGAATGGATCAGAATGACATGCAGAGGTGGATGGTAGCTATAATCATATGGCTTGGTGCTCTTAAGTTGTAGTGAGAGGGAATCTAGAAAAATGATTCCCTTTATAAAATGGTATGTGGACCAAGAATGTTATGAGGCATGAAGAGAAGATTGATCAGTTGTCATGTTTCCTAGGGCACTGTTGAAATTGCCCAGATTGTATTTTTGGTTCGTTGCATACTTTTATAGAAATTTAGGAAAGAGCATTATCTTACCGGTTGTTTTCATATGAAAAGGGAAACATACTTATGCATATGTCTATGAGACTTTCCATGTGAATATAATGTATATGATTGTAAAATATCAATAGAGAGGGAAGCATGGTGTTGAGTATTCCTATGAGACTTGTCAAAAGAATGACTATTAGATCTCTAGGAGGAAGCATATGGAATTTTGAAATTCCCATGTGTAAGAATGACATGGAAAAATGTGCAATATTTATATTTCATATTGAACAACCATATATGTAAATGGATGTCTGATTACATGAATGGATTTCATTATATAGTTGCCTGGTATGAAGGAAGAAATGAATAGGTTTGCGAGACTAGCCATGAGGGTGGATGTAAATTCTATTTTGGGAATAATGATTGCTAGCGGGGAAAATCCCCCTATTACTATACCAGGGTCAAAGTATAGGCAGATCTATGATCTCCCTTAAAAGAAAATCTAATTCCTAAACTACCCCAAATACTCTAAATAGATGAACATAAAGAGATAGGAAAGTAGGTCAGAAGTAGTACCTTTGGTATAACGTTCTATGTAGACCACCTCCAACTTTGTATCTCCCAGGATGCAAGTCTCCTCCCAAAGTTGATATACAAAAACACTTAGGGAAACAATGCTACAAATACCCTATCTCTACTCATCAATATTAGGGTTATAAATAAACCATTATGCATAAATCAAATGAAAAACATAAAGATATCATTTGGTATAGTATAGGAAAAATATTCTTTTATTCAAATGCAAAGATCGAAAATCAAAACCTTTGTAGGCCGATTCTCCACGAACATGTTCCAGAATCATCTTAATGTTTCTCCAAGTGCACTATCCCAATGATTTCTCTCACAATCAACTGATCAATTCATGGGAAGGGAAGGGATTGTATAGGAGAAAATTATAGAGAGAGAATGTTGAGGAAAAAACTCAGAAGGGGTTGCAAATACTTGGGAAAGGAGTGGAAAGGGATTTGGGTAGAGTTTCATTTTTCTAATTCTTTATGTTGTAATGTGACCCCAATACCTCCTTTTATATGAAAAAAGGATATTTATTCAGTTTGGGGATGGGATACAATAGGTGAATTGGTTGGGAAACCCTCGAGATCCTGTAAACTCCGCCGAATTCCTTGTAACTTTTTATTTTTTTGCAACTTTTGGAGGTAAACATGGGCTATTTAGTATGCATATACCATATGTATGTGGGCTATATAGAATGAAACAAACATATGTATGCGGGAAGTAGTGAAGCAGAGCACGTACATTCTCCAAAAAATTGTTTTTAAAATAGAGTTCCTCAACAATGATTTGAAAAATTATGAAAGTAGAAAGGCCAATGCAACCATTGAGGGAAATGGAGGAGTGGCGATGAGGTATTTCAAATTGTTGAGAACCTTTAGGATAGGCACATAGTTTGTGGTTGGTTTGGTGGAGTATGTGATTAGGGTTTATAAACATAACCCTTGATGGGTAGGAGCATGATTAGATTGGATGTTGGTTCATTACTAAAGATGTGATGGGTGGCTACTAAGGATGTGATTTTCGAGATTGGAATGATGGGTTATTTGTTATCATTTTGTGATGTGCATAGGTAGAGAATTTTAGGGATATAAAATTTCCCCCCTAATGTGTGAGGTCAAAAGAGAAACTGATGGTCGAAATATATTACAATATATTTACCAGTGGGAATGCACAAAGTTGACTGAGCCCAGGACCGAAGTTCAAGAGGTTGCCTTCTGCAAAACAATAATAATCTCTCTTAGGCAGGCATACTCATGCTCGGGATGAACTAATAATTGATGAAAATAAAGTACATTGCATATCCATGTCATATAAATGTCTATATAAAGTGTAGCCATGATAAATACACAACGGATCTACATCTCAAAATCATTCGATGATATTCGAATACAATACAATATCCATCGCCAAGAAGAATCATCATGTGGTCGGAGATGAGGGATTCATAGCTCGAGAAACAACTTCAATATCTTAAACAACTCAGGTAGGAATACAAATAATAGTGTAAGAATCACTAATCATAGGTCTTCAACAAGCTGTCAGGAAAAGACTGAAGGATATCGATGATCAGGCATAAAAATTCATCGATTTTGAATATGAACTTGACTAGACTCACAGGATGGTCGACTCATGAAATTCAAGAGACAAACTACACAATGGCCAAATTAGGTTGGATAAAAAACTCCCTTGGACAAAAGCACGAAAGATGATTAGACTTAGGCAGCATAACATTGACATAAGTCTGTGATACAAGAGGAACCATAAATTCTCCATATGTTTGGAAGAGTAACCAAACGGAGGAGGACACAACTCTATGTAGCGAGAAAAACTTCATAAGGTCATACTAGATCCAAATTCTTGGTGAAAAAATGGATGGATGTGATTTTTTCAAGGGCGACTATCTTGCTACCGAAAAAGCAATGTATATTTCTTGTCCCCTCGTTTTTGGAATATTTGATTTTTTTTTGTCTTTTTCAATTTTTTAACAAGATTGAAAAAGAATAAAATAATCCTACATTACAAAGGAGGAACAAGTGTCGTGAGAAATCAAACTTCTTTGAACCGCATAGAACATATTGATGCTTAAGGAAAGGAGACATGTGTAGAATAAGGACACTCAAGGAAAATTCCTCCATGGGTCAAGATGTTAGATCGCAGAGGCAAAAAATGTTGCAAGGCTTGCACATAAGGAAATCTTTAAAGGTTCAGTTGAGAGAAACATGGAGTTGACATTAGGAGAAAGACACAAAGATGAGACCTGCAATGTGATTCAACATGACACAACAAGACCCCCTCCACGTAAATTTTTATGATCCCAGGGAAGGTAAGATTGATGGTTTTTTCACATTTAGAGAGTTTGAAAAAACGTTAAAGAAGACTCCAGGGTGTACCTTTTTTGTAATTAGTCTAATCGGTTCGAAAAAGGGGTAAACTTGCACTGAAATGACATCTTTTCAAAACCATTTTAACAAGTGTGACAAAGACAAGATCACTCGACTATCTTTTGAATTTTAAGCAGTCCAAAAAGAGCTTAACTATGGACTCATATCCTTTTTGTAGTTTTAGTATCCTTAGCCTGAAAAAGTATAAAATATAACTGAGGAGAACTCTCCCAACGAGATGAATCTCCTAAGGCGTACCTTTTTCCCAAATAATCTACTGGATGGAAAAAGGGTTAAACTCATGCCAAGTAGATGTTCTTCTGGACCAATTTATCAACTGTGAAGGAAAAAGGTCACGCGACGATATTTTCATATTTAGGGAGTCTAGAAAGATCATAACTATCGACTTTGGGGGGGTTTCATTTTTGTAATTAATATTCAAGGCCCCAAAAAGAGATAAACCAAAACCAAGGAGAATGTTCCTTTTTCGAAAATTTATCCCCTCAGGCCCAAAAAAGGGTTAAACTTACACCTCAGAATACTTCTAGAGAATCGAAGTTCCTAGAGCATACCTTTATTCGTAAAATTATCCATACGGACCAAAAAATGGGTAAACTACCGTTGGACATATGTGCCTTAAAATTCGAGTTTGGCAAGCATGAAGGGAAAGAAGATCGCTCGAAAATATTTTCAATTTTAGAGAGTTTGAAAAGGGATTAAAGAAAACTCCAGGGTGTTACTTTTCTCAAGTAATCCATACGATATCGAAAAGAATAAATACAGTCTTGTTGGATGTTGGTTTTGAAATTTAAAGCGATCTTGAAAGACAAGAAAGCATGCTCATTAGGGAGTCCCGCAGGTAAGGAGAAGAATGAGGATTCAATATGTAATCATGATGAGACTAACAAGGAATCCCAAGCCTATAGTCAAAACTGACTGCATGGATGCCAAAAATGCAGCAAAGGATCTACCTAGGGAATCCATGTAAAGGTAGGCTCTACCACCTAATTACGATAGTTCTAAAGAAATAGAGAAGGTTCCATGTCGCACTTCGGTGGGGTCGATCCTATGGAAAAGAGGAAAAGACAAAAATATGCAGAAATGTGGGAGTGAAAACCTAATTTATATGAAACAGTTGGAAAAAATGACTTTTACCAAGGGATGATGCAAATGTAGTCGATCTCAAAAAATCACCAAACCGTAAGGACTAGTCCATCAAGATGACCAAAAGGGAACGCAAAAGAGAACTCAAGTAGCCACCAAGCCATAAAAAGTGAAAAAGGGGGTGAAATTAATGGCAAAAGGGCCAAAAAAGTCTATAAATAGAGGTGGACAACTCACTTTTACCATTGCAATTTGGAAATTAACAAAAAGTCAAAAAACCCCTTTTTTAAAAGCATGAATTTCGAAAGCTACGGTGGACGAAAAACCCTCCTACTTGGACCATGTAAGTATAAATTCCCCCCTCTTGCATTTTAATTTTTATTTTGGGAGGGGTGCAACTTTGAAAAAAGGGCCTGTCTGTGTGTACACGGGCTGTCCAAAGTCAACTTGTGTATGTACCTGGGTAGAGTAATAAACAACCCGAGTACATATGCGATTGTGTAAACTACAACCCATGTACACCTCCTTTTAATTTGAAAAAATTAAAATGAAAGAAACTAAACCCTTTCCATATTTGTATGTGACATGATGTATGTGCATTGGAGAGAGAAGGAACATGAGGAGTTGGATGTATTGGTCGAGGAGGACCCTCTGACAGTTTCTATTGTAAAATAGTGTGGCCTATGCAAATTATTTCAATGTTCATTCATGAGGGAACAAACAAGGTTTCTTAATTCCTTGGTAGAGTATTGGAATCCTGACGCAGAGGAATTCATGTTCGAGGGTCAATCATTGATCCCAACCACGAAGGAAATTTATTTCTTGACCGACCTCTCTAGGAGAGGGGAATCGGTTAACTTGAGGACTTTTCCTCCAGGTCCGTACAAGATAGAAGACTATATTGGGATGCGCTGCGAGGATGGTACTGAGAAAGTAGGTTCTTAGGTGCCAATTCATAAGATTAAAAACCTCTCTATGCAGGTTATTCTACTAATGATCGTGCAGATTACTAGATCCACAACACTCCATTAGGCCTCTCATGCACAGATGCACTGTATACTTTAGTGTTTAGAAGTGAACATATTTTACTAGAGTACCATCATCCTATTCTGCATGAAGAGACAACTCACAAAGTATCATAGGCATACCAACAAGAACTTCAGGTTTTGTATCGTTTTATGTTTCTTCTTTTTTGAGAGGGTTCCCAATCTCAATCTGAGAGAGACAGTACGGGGGCATTGTTATCACTGAGAGTCACCCTCATATTTCTATAGGATAAGCCTCGTACCCATCAAAATGTAAATGGATTAAAATGGTTTGAGTAGGTGGATCAACAAGATGAGAAACAGAGGGAGAGGGAAAAAAGGTCTATAGAGGAATTCCATTGGGCATGGAGTCATAACATCCTACAGATCAAAGGAAATCAAATTATATATCAAAAAAAGGGATATATAATGATGAGTAGAATCATAATGAATATGAAAAAAGGAAGAACATCCGTTATGTAAATATCCTTTCTGTAATAGATAAATATTTGATTAAATAATGAACAATCATTTAATGGGCAAGCTACAACAGATCTTATGTTGTTCATGAATCCATCAATCAATGGTAGTTATGATTCTCAAAACCTGTAATATATTCAAGCAATAATATAACAAAGAAATGGAAAAACATAGAAGACATTCTGATAACAACTCTCATGAATCTTTAATGTAAAAAAATGTCATTACAAAGAGGCCCTCATGCTTACAAATGAGCAACTAATACTACTCCTACTCTCTCTAGCCTCTCTTAGATCATGAATCCAACCCTTCTCTACTATTGTACCATGAAATATATAACACTATATTTCCTTCCATCTCACCAATTCCAACTCCAAACCCTTTCCCAAAATAGAAATAGCTACAAACAGAGAATGACACGTGTTAACTGATTTCTTGTTTTTCAGGAGGCGAAATTCTTAAAAATAGGCTTCAAAATTCCACTTATAATTATCAAAATATAACATCTATGTAAAATATGAGAACGATTTTTGTATATAATATCCTTATAAAGAAAAAACTCACTCAGTTTCTTGAAATTCATCTCTAGCTGGCCGGAATACGTGTCGAAAAAAAATGTCTCAAACAAGAAATCATGAAAACTGAAAAAATAGGGCTCAAATATTCTTTCGAATCTCCCAATCTATGACACCTGTGTGAAACATGAAAGAGGTTAATGTTCATGGGTCCATTCTTGACAATAATCTCCTTTGGATTTTAAAAATTCATCTTGGTTCACTCGGAAATCCTCCTGGAAGTAAGTTGGTCAAAAATACCAGTTGAACGGTCTTAGAACAAAGTTCCCACAACACATTTTGTAGCGCATTTTGTAGCGCCAGGTGCTACATAATGTCTTATAGTTGTCTGATTTGTGCAACTTGAGCCAAAAATACCCAACAAATTTAGCCAAAGGTGTATAAGTCTGTATATGCCTCCATATAGGGTGTAAGCATGATTCTTTATAGAAAACTTCAAAAATGCATTGATGATCTTTCTTCAAAATTGAGGGCCTTTCAACCACTCCATATCATATCATGAGTCTCACACTTCTCCTTGTTGCAGCTTGATATAGAACATTAATATTTCTCTGAGCTAATGAAAGAGCAATCTGATGGCTTAAGAAAAGGAAGAAAACCCTTCAGGGAAAAGGACATGCAGGGAAGAAACAACTGTCAAGGTTTTCAAACTAACATTTCACCATCGAGCAGGGTCATCATCATTAAAATCAACAAGGGTCTTTAAAATTTCAGCATAAACAGATTTGAAATTTGAAATATCAATTGAAACTATAAAGGAAGAGAGTTCATGTAGGCTATGTGATCAGAGGATAATGATATGAGTTTCACATAGGTTCATAGAGCTGGAAAAAGGGATTTGTGGCATAATTCATAGCAAATTCTGTAGCAAAAACAACAAGGGCCAAGCAATAGATAGGCATGACATCTTTGATAGCAAGATTTGTTCAATTACAGTGGAATAGGCTGAAAAAACTGTAGATATGATGAGAATTTTGTTATAACAAGAGTAAAGGGGCTAGTTGGTAAATGGATCCACAATTCGCAGTGCCAGGTGCTATGGAAATTTAACAGAGCCTTAAATTGATCTTCAATAGAGCTCAGAAGACACAAGGAGTGCCTGGACACCACGTCTTGACTGTAGATGTGCTTCAGGTAGCATGAAAATTTCTGCAACCATTATAACCTTCAATTCCCCTTTGTTAGCCAATTTGTAGCATAATCCACAGAGCTTGTCTGAAATAGGAGTTTCTATAGCATCAAACTAGGAGAAGAACTCAAATATTTGATAAATAGTTAGAGAGAATTAATGACCAAATATCAATCATTCCCTTTTAAAACATAGATGTTGAAAACATTGATATTGACATGACACCTACTTCATAAATAAATTAATGATAAAGAGGAAGGGTGCACTCAAGATGCGCTACGAAAAATCCTCATTTGTTGGCAATGTACTAGAAAGAGTTTGATTTGATTCTCTAATGGGTAAAGGGATAGAGTGGAGGGTTTCAAGCGCATAATGGAGGTAGTGACATGTCATACTAGTGGTGGCATGATAATGATAGTGATGGCTACCTAATCATGTGATGAACCAAGGGTATAAGCCAAAGGAAATGAACCAAGGGTATAAACCATAGGAAATGAACCGAGGGTATAAACCATAGGTGTGGGTCAAATGTATGTACCAACCTCCAATATTTCATTTATTTGAGCTAACCTAAGAAAACCATAAGGAGGAGATCAAAAGAAAACTTAAAAAGACTAATGGAGAAATTTTTTAAAAACTTAAGGATGAATTGACCCATAACAACTACATGTGATAAAATTGGCTCCACAGGGGATGACATGCTCCCTATGATCTGCCAAGAACAAGCATCTTTAGTGTCTTATCCTAGGGCTATGGACTCATATGTCTTGTGCAACCAATACCTTGCAAACCTTCAAGATATTATATTTACTTTATGTCATATCCTGATATACTGGGAGCAACTTTGCTTATTTATTGAAAACTGAAACAAATGCTCAGATAATGATCTTATTCATGCACACTCCTACTTTAATCAATTTTATGTTGCTGACTCAAGTGAAGTCATGTTTGCAATGTAAGCATACAAGTAACTTCATGACTAAAAGAATCCCCTTTCTGCCACTGATTAGAAGATAATAACAAAATCATAATTGTAACCATAAAAACTCCTTCAATAAATCATTCACGCCCACAAGTTCTAGTGATATGATAAAATATGAAAACTTAAGAGAATATGAAAGATATGACTCTAGTAAGGTTGCCACTGGATCTTCAAAACTGATATCACAGTCATATTGATTCAAAAACAATGACTGCTCATGTATGCATTCCCCTTTGTTAAGAAGTAAATGACCTCCTTGATCTTTCAAGAGCAATTCTTGATCATCACAGATGACAGTTTCCTCTTCATAAAATTGATCATATGATGATGGTATAATATGATTTAAAAGATTTTGATTATCATCAACTTTAATTATGTGGTTATCTAGACAATCATCCACTACTTGTTGCTCAAAATGATTTGGAATATGAACACCAATATGATATATATCTTGATCCATAGAAAGATATGAAAAAAATAGTCAAATTTTGTCTCAAATATGAATCATACTTATAGTGTTCTTGCTTTTCCAGCTTGAAAATAAATGATCTCTGCAAATTCAATTCCTCATGAGTGCTACAAATTCCTTCTTTCTACAAATCTAAAAGTTGTTGCGATTTTCCTTCACTAATTACAAGAGCCCTCTGACTAAAATAAAATTGATCTTCATGATTTTATCTAAATCAAAATGATCTTCAAATCCATAATAATTAGAAACAATACTAGGTAAACATTCAACATCCTTATTATCACGAACAATCTCTTCAACTGTGACATTTTCTTCTACATAAGAAGATATTTCATGATTATAAGGTCCTTTATATAACAAATCAAATTCATGAAAACATTATGGATATAGAAAGTTAGTTGAAAATTTATCTTCATAAAATGAATGAAAGGCAGTATGAAAATTGTTCAAAGAACTAACACTGGTAATTGGGAGAGATCTACAACAATCATGAGTTGCCCCATCCAAAGAATATCTAAACAATTTAATGAGGATATCTTCATGTACAAATTTCAACTTAATCATGCACTCATTAAAGTCTAATAAAAACTCAACTGGCACTTCCCAATCCTCTCCTCTAAACCTAGGAAGGAAACCTTCCCATTCACCTCAACTAGGAATTGGATTTGGAAAACCATATATATTTTTGAAATCACAAAAGGAATACCTATGAGAAAGAATCTTGTCCATTTAAAACCAGTGGAGTCACCGATAAATTCATCTATAATGGAAGTTGGAGTCACCATGTAGAAGATCACAGTCAAACTTGTGTCATGCTCTTATCTACCATCAAGAGCTAGATCTTCTTAATGTCGTTTTCCCAGGGAAGATTTCTTCAATTTCGCTCCCCGACAATGTCGCCAAAAATGTTAGCACTGAGAGTCACCCTCAGAATACTAGAGGATAATCCCAATACCCATAAAAATGTAAATGAATGAAAATGGTTTGAGTAGGTGGATCAACAACATGAGAAATAAAGGGAGAGGGTAGAAAAAATTATGCAGAGGCATTCCATTGGGCATGGAGTCATAACATCCTACAGATAAAAGGAAATCAAACTATACCTTAGAAAAAGGGATTTATAATGATGAGTAGAAGCATAGTGAATATGAAAAAAGGAAGAACATTCATTATGCAAATACCTTTTATGTAACAGATAAATATTTTCTTAAACAATGAATAATGATTTAATGGGAAAGATACAATAGATCCTTTGTTGTTCATGAAACCATCAATCAATGACAACTATGATTCTCAAAACCTACAATATATTCAATCAAGAATATAACAAAGAAATGGAAAAACACAGAATACAATCTGATAACAACTATCATGAATCTTTAATGGCAAAAAATGTCATTACAAATAGGCCCTCAGTCTTACAAATGAGCAACTAATATTGCTCATACTCTTTCTGGCCTCTCTTGGATCATGATTCCAACCCTTATCTACTCTTGCACCATGAAATATATATCACTATAGGTCCTTTCCATCTCACCAATTTGAACTCCAACCCCTTTCCCAAAATAAAAACAGTTACAAACAAAGAATGACATGTGTTAATTGATTTCCTATTTTTCAAGAGGCGAAATTCTAAAAAATAGACTTCAAAATTCCACTTGTAATTATCAAAATATAATATATGTGTAAAATTTGATTACATTTTTTGTAGATAATCTCCTTCTAAAGAAAAAACTCTCTCAGATTCTTGAAATTCATCTCCTTCTGACCGGAATATGTGTAGAAAACAAATGTCTCAAACAGGAAATCATGAAAATTGAAAACATAGGGCTCAAAGATTCTTTCGAATCTCCTAATCTGTGACACCTGTGTGAAAAATGAAATATGTTAATGTTCATGGGACCATGCTTGACAATAAACTCCTTTTTATTTTTAAAATTCATCTTGGTTCACCTAGAAATCCTCTTGGAAGTCAGTTGGTCAAAAATACCAATTGAATAGTCTTAGAACAGAGTTTATGTAGCACATTTTGTATCGCATTTCGTAGTGCAAGGCACTACGAAATGTCCTGTAGTTGTCCGATTTGTGTAGTTTGAGCCAAAAATTCCCCAAAAAATTAGCCAAAGGTGTATAAGCCTGTAGATTCCTCCAGATAGGGTGTAAGCATGATACTTTCCACAAAACTTAAAAAATGCATGGATGACCTTTCTTCAAAATTGAGGGACTTTCAGCCACTCCATCTCATCTCCTGAGTCTGGCATTTATGCTTGTTGCAGCTTGAGATAGAACATTAATATTTATCTGATTTAATGAAAGAGAAATATGATGGATTAATAAAAGGAAGAAATTCCTTCAGGGAAAAGGATATGCAGGGAAGCAACAATTGTCAAAGTTTTTGATCTAACATTTCACCATCATGCAGGGTCATCATCATTAAAATCAACAAGGCTCTTTAAACTTCCAGAATAGACATATTTTAAATTTGAAATATCATTTGAAATTGGAAAGGAAAACAATTGAAGCAAGCTATGTGATCAGAGGATAATGATCTGAGTTTGAAACAGGTTCGTAGCGCTGGAATAGGTGATTTGTGGCACAATTCATAGAAATTTTTGTAGAAAAAAGAACAAGGGCCAAGAAATATATAAGCACGATAGCTATGATAGAAGAATTTGTTCAATTGCATTGAAGTAGGTTAAAAAAACTGCAGATAAAATGAGAATTTGGTGATAGCAAGAGTAAAGGGGCCGGTTGGTAAAGGGATCCACAATTCGCAGCGCCAGGTGCTATGAAAAATTGGAACAGCCTTAAATTGATATTCAGCAGAGCTCAAACGACTCAAGGACTGCCTTGACACCATGAATTGACTCTAGATGTGTTTCAGATAGCATGAAACTTATTGAAACCATTCAAACCTTTAATTCCCCTTTGTCAGCGAGTGTGTAGCTGAATCTGCAACGCTTGTATGGACTAGGAGTTTCTGTAGCGCCGAACTAGGATCATAATTCAAATATTTGATAAAATAGTTAGAGAGAATTAATGACGAAATATCAATCATTCCCTTTTAAAACATGGATGCTGAAAACAATGAGATTGACATGACACCCGTTTCATAAATGAAATAATGGTAAAGAGGAAGGGTCTACTCAAGATGCACTACAAAAACTCTTGATGAGTTGGCAGTGTACACAAAAGAGTTTGATTTGAATCTCTAACTGGTAAAGGCACATAGTGGAGGGTTTCAATCGCATAATGGAGGTAAGGACATGTCAGACTAGTGGTGGCATGGGAATGATAATGATGTCTACTTAATCATGTGATGAACCAAGGGTATAAACCATATGTGTGGGTCAAATTTATGTACCAACCTCCAATCTTTAAATTATTTGAGCTAACCTAAGAAAACCATCAGGAGGAGATCAAAAGAAAACTTAAAAATACTAATGGATAAAAATTAAAAAAACCTAAGGATAAATTGACCCATAACAACTACATGTGATAACAAGCATATTGGCTCCTTCCCAACAGTGTGCAAGTTGGCGGTTTTACAACCTAGAAAGGGTGGAGGAATGACCCAAGAGGCCTTTGATGACAAATTCTTAGACTCATGTGCACATCAGATCCTAGTGATAGAGTAATATCCCTATGCAGGGATAAGCTTCCTTAGATATCCAAACATGCTTGTGCCCCTTGGTGAGGAGCATGGAAAGATAGGTAGCATATATTTTTTGAAGTTATTAAATTTTTAATTTTTATATATATCCTTTTTATGTGTGTATTAGAGTACTTAATTACAAATCTGTTATGTACATATGTGAGAATAGTTCTACCAACAGGATTCACCAGGACTGGGTTTCATCCTCGACCAGAGGCAGGACCAACACTAGCAGGAGGATCAACACTCTTTGTACTATGTATTTTGAGCGCTTAATCCCAATGATATATACCGATTACTTTTGAGGCTTTGATGCCAACTTTTGTACCCATGACACTATTTTATGATACACACACACACACACACACACACATAGATATACACACACACATACACACACACACACACACACACATTTTTCTTGTTTTATGGGTGACATTTTTTACAAATGTATTTACATGTGTATGTGTGTCCTTTTCTTTTAAATGTGATAAACATGCCAATCTAAAACTTTATTAGCTAGAGTATCAGTTAAACGATTAAATTTCCTAGGAACATCAATATAAGTAATATAATCAAAAGATTGTTCTAAGAGGCATACCCTAAAAAATCTTCGGTGAAGAGTGGGATCATAAATGTGGTAAACCCCATTTAACTGGGACACAACCAGTTGAGCATCTAAGAAAACCAGAGGTGATATATTCCATGTGAAAAAGAATCACGTAGTAATTCTATCACTGTATTCTACTCAACAACATTATTGGTTGCGTCGCCTAGAAAAATACCTCCGGCAGATAACAACTAGTCACCAGGTGTTCAAATCACCCAAGCTAGGGAAGAAATCCTCTGAGTGTGTCAGATAGCACCGTCTGCAAATACAAATTAAACCTCTGATTCACTTGACATATTCCATAGTGAAAAACAAGACATAAATAACTACATGTCCACAAAATGAAAAAGAAAAAAATGTATAAAATGATATACATATCTACAAGAATCCACCCAGGTTATCGACCTAAGAGTAGTACTTCTTAAGGTAGAGCCCATTTCTAGGATCCGCTAAGGAGTTTCCCTCAAAATCAACCATATAGTAAGCACCCTTCTCTAAGACCTCTTTCACAATGAAAAGTCTAAACCACATGGGTTTGAACTTTCCTTCCCCCAGGGGATCTTTTTCTTGGTCATAAACCATGACAAGATCACCATAAAAAAAAACATGAGGGCGAACATATCGATCATATTGACAGTTGAATCATTTATTATGAGCCTCGTTAGCCAAGGCTGCATCACGACACCACTCATTGAGTTTCTAGAGTTATAGAAGGAGTTACTCAAGCGATGTAGTGTCGGGCAGTAGTTCCACTACCAAATTTAAAGAAGGGATATGACACTCAATGGGTGTGACTACTTCCATCGTGTAGATTAGTTGAGAAGGTGAAAAACATGTGTAGACTAGTTGAGAAGGTGAAAAAATGATAACAGTCATTATAGAAGTTTGATAGGCCCACAACAAAGAATATAACATTTAATGCCAATTTGAATTGGCTGAATTGATCGTCTGTTGAAGAATAGTCTTGAGGGACTTATTCACAGCTTCTACCTGACCATTTGCTTGCAGGTAATAAGGTGATGAATGTTCCTATTTAAACCCGAGCTCTGATGTTAATTCAATCATAAATTTATTGTGGAAGTGAATTCCATGGTCAGTGAAAATATCCTTCGGGATATTGAATCTTGCTACTATCTGATTGGAAATGAAAAGGGAAATGGTTTCCCAATCATTGTTAAATGTTAGCATAGATTCGACCCACTTAGTGAAGCATTATACTGCTATGATCATGTAATGATGCCCCCTGGTGAAATTTGGGTGACATGTAGTGAAATCAATCCCTCACTTGGTGAAGGGACTAACAACAATGACTGGAAACATAGGAGCAGGGTGTACTCGCATTTTTCGACAAAATATCTGGCATAGGTGACACTTCTTGACCACCTCTACACAATATTTTATTAACGAGGGCGAGAAGTATCCTGCGCATAGAATCTTTTGGGTTGTTTCCAACCCAGACAGATGACCGCCACAAGCTCAAGTGTGACAGTCATTCAAAATGATATCTTATTTTTCGTGAGTAAGACATCGTCGAAGAATGCAATCTATGCCCCGACGATACAAAGTGTCATCAAGAATGGGATAGTTTCATGTTTAGTGTCGAGCTTGTCGATGCTCATCATGAGAAGCAGAATCGAGGCACTTCAAATTATAAAGATACACAATTATATCTCCATACCAGGGGTCCGAAGGTGTAATTAGAAAGAGATCTTTGTTAATAGGTGACTCTTTAGGTATAATATCACTAGACTCGACGAGTAGCTCTAAAATTAGTTCGACGAAGACAAATGAATTTTTAGATTTCACAGAGACAAAATCCAAGTAAAATTCTTGTAGGATAAGTATCCATCTAACAATATTTCCACCATTGGTCCATTGTGTTAACACATATTTTAAAGGGTGGACGACAACAATGACGATGGTCTTGCGAAGTAATATATAGTGATAGAAGTGTTGGACAACATGGACAACTGCCAAAGCAAGTTTCTCAACATGAGAGTAGTTTAGTTCTAGTCCAACCAGGCCTTGGCTAAGATAATAGATAACATGCTCTTCAAGTGTGTCATCATCCTTGACTAAGACCATGCCAATGGTCGACTCCGTAGCAACCAAATACAACAAGAAATCAATTTTATAATCAGAAGGCTAGAGCAAAGGGGAAAATGTCAGGGCACATTTCAACGCTTCAAAGGAGAGTTGAGATGCTTCATCCCAACAAAATGGGACCCTTTTTTTCAAAAGACACATGAACTCTTTAGTGATTTCAACATAATTAGAGACAAAACACCGAAGAAAATTCACTTTCCCCTATAAGCTATGAAGTTGGAGTATTGTGCGTGGGGGAGGAAATTGAACTATCACCTCAACGTTAAGAGGATCGACCATGATCCCTTTTGTCGACATGATGAAACCTAATAAATGACCCATTGTCATGAAAAACCTGCACTTGTTTGGATTCAAGCAAATCCGATAGTAGAGACATCACTCAAACATTAGTCGTAAATGGGCGGGATGATAAAATCTCTTGCAAGAACGTGATGATAGATCATCTGGGTATGCCTCGATTACTTGTTTGAGTTTGTGAAAAGAGAACGACATGGCATGCTGAAAGGTATCTCTAGGATTCTTCTAGCCAAAAGGCATCTTTCGATACACAAAAGTACCCCAAATACAAATACATTTTTTTTTATGTTGTTCCTCGGGTTTGATTTGAATTTGATTATGTCCTAAAAAACTATCCATGAAAGAAAATACTTTGCAACCCGCACACTCATCAACTATATGCTCAATAAATAGGGTTGGAAAATTGTCTTTTTTGCAAACTTTGTTCAAATCGTAGAAATCCATAAAAACACAAATCGCGCCTTGTTTCTTGTTGATAGGAACCAAGTTTGATACCCATTCTGTCAATTGTAGGGGGTAGATGAAACCAACTTTGAGCAGTTTATCTACTTCATCCTTAATCACCCCTTCCTTTCGAGGATTGACCGGGCAAATCTTCTGTCAGACTAGTTTGACATTAGGATAAGTCATGATTTCGTGTTCAACAATTCATGGGTCAATTCCCAGAATCTCCTCATAATACCAAGAAAAAACGTTGTGAAAATCCTTAAATAACTCGGTGTAAATTTGAATCTCTTTAGGGGAGGAATCCTCTCCAACAAAGACATTCTCCACGATCCCAGAGGTTCTGGAGATATCGATTGGAATCATTTAAGCAATACTTTCTATGTTTCCCTCGGCGTATACTCTGTACATAACCAAAGGGTTAATAGGAAAAGGGATATCTCCATTCATGGTAAAAAAAACTCTCCTGCCTCTATTCTCCTAAGCTCAGGAAGAAAATAATATTATTATGCAAATCATCCCAAGGTCTGTCGGGACCAGTCATTGCCTCTAGAATCACCTCGTTAGAGGGAAATACTAAGTATAAAGGGCCCTGAGCGGTGAGATATTATTGAGCCCAAATAGGCTCAAGAACTGGATCTAGCTCCTATGGGGGAGCTGAATCGAGGTTGGTCGAGTCTTGCTAGACAACATTGTATGCAACCTCAACCACAGATAAGGGTATGGCCATGCCAAGTTTCCCTATCCCTTCTATAGAAGTCGATGGGAAAGGTAAATTCCGTGGGTTATGAAAGTAACTCATTTTAAAATAAAACACTTGAAAAATTGCATCCTTCGGCTGGTCAGGAACAATCGAAATAAACCTTACATCATTGGAAGGCGAACGATAATCAAAAGTTCCCATCAATGATGGAAACAAACATGAACCTAAGTTGAGAGTGACAGGTTGCAAGTTATCAATCATCCCATCGATGAAGGGTTAGAATGAAAGAAGGAAAACTCATCGATGGTTATAAGTTGAACTTCGTGTGGAAAGCATAAGACCTGAAAAGAAATGGCTACAACCACATGCATTGCGTAATTCCAACTCTATCCTAACAGAATATTGTAGTCGAGAAGCGCATCGACTAATTCAACCTTGACACACATAGTTTTACCCTCTAACTGCATGGGTAAAGAAGGAATTATACCGTTTGGTCTGAATGATCGACTGTCAAAAGCTATAAGCAATGTCGGTGACAGAGAAAAATCAAGCTAGCCAATGGCCTTCCAACTTGCCAACGACGTCACGCAAGTCAAGGAATCGTCATCAACCTCCATATGGAAAATGTTCTATGTAAATGATTTTGTGGTGTATGCCACTACTGTTTGAAAGGAGACATGGAGAGGAACACAAGTTTTAAAGTCAGTTGGATCGAAAATGATCGTTCTTGTTATACTAGTTTCTACGGCTCCCAAGGCAGACAACAAATCTTTTCTCTGTGAGGGGAAATTCTAGAGAACTTCCAGAGCCAAATTTTCACAAGGGGTCTATGCCATATCCTCCACGATGCAGTAGTTATGAGAGGACCTCGTGTTTGGGTTATGGGAATCCTTCTTAAACACACATTTAGGGATGTGAGTCATTGTCTCTCCCACTGTCTTCTCAATTTGAAGAGGATTCAATGGGTTGGAGGCCTTTTTTCCCACATCAATAGATTCAGGTGTTCTGTAGTCACGAGTCCTAGTTGATAAATGAGCATAAAAATTCATCATGTAAATTCTTTTGGCCAAGTTGTTAGGAGTAGGCGCAGGGGGTCCTTGACTACCCCCATCCTCTCTTGTGGATGTAGAAGCTTGAGCCATATTTTTCCCTTGTGGAAAATGGTTTGTCAACAAAACATGTTTTTGTTTTGCTAGTATATTTGGGGCTTTTGCAAGACGAGGGAACAAGTGATTTAAGTGGTCGTTCGTTCAAAGATTACATAGATACTTCACCTTCCTCTTCTCATTTTTTCCCTCACTAGCATTGTTAGAATCCATTTTATCCCCTTTACTCTTCTTGTTTTTTTATTTCTTCTTTCCCTCGGTCTATTGGTTAGCCTTGGGAATTTTCAATTGCACACTATGTATATCCGATGTCTGGTTGCAGGGGCAGTCGAAATAGGATTCTTTCTGGATATAGTCTGTTGAATAGATAATTGTTGTAACTGATTCGACAACATATACGTGGACTTTCTTTGTGCTCATCCCACTATGCCATCAGCATGGGGCCCAAAATTTTGTTTGGCATTATCAATATTAGACCGTGGTGCATCGGGTAATATCTCGTAAATCATGCGAGAATGGGATTAAATAAATTCTAGTTGTTGGGCTCTCATAATAGCCTCTTCCTCAGAAAACACCCCAAACGTTGCTACATATTTGGACACACATGGAACTAAAGACTTCAAGAACCACTCAAGAAGGAATGGGGGAGGGACCTTGACCTTAATCAAACTCTTTCTTCACCACCACTCTTAGATATGATCCGAGATATGGTTAGCCTTAGTTTTCTCGAAGTTGTCTAGCAACTCAGTGACGGAATCGTATCTCATAACAACTGGAAATGGTTCAAAAAAACTGTAGCCATGTCATTAAAGTAAAAGTATTTCACGATGTCGAGATCGATATACCACTTCGTTTCACCCCCTATAAGAGTGTATTGAAAAGGAACAACTGAATGAATTCATCTTTCAACGAGTTCTATGAACAACAAAAGTGAAATTTAGTCATGTGATGACCCGGATCTTCGCCATGCTTGCCCTCAAATTTTGGAATTTCAAAAGGAAACTTAGTTGACATGGGGGGGCAACGTGGATCATGAAATATCATGTCATTTAATAATATCGACAATTCTAGAAAATGCAGGGTTTCCAAAAAGGTTAGTTTTGGTTGCAGAGTATTTACATGAAAAGAGGGACCTAGATTTTGACTGGCATCAAGTTTCTAGGAAAAGTTGGACTATTGACCAGGTTTTTGGTAGAAACCATGGCCTTGACCAACAAAAATAAATTGCATCTGTTGTTGCATCATTGATTGACTCCCGAAGTTGTGCGACATAGCTTGCATAGGTATTTATCGTTGTACAACATTCCAAGGACCTTGGTTGGGAATCACCCCAGTCGATCATCCTAGCATAGGTACTAAACCTTTCATAGGGTTCCATTGAGTATGGAAGGGGTTTCCCCCAACTGAAATCCCCTATGAGGGAAACGAGCCCTGCCAAGGATTCAAAAGACATTGTGTGGAGTATACTCCTGTCATTTCTCCCTGTGAAGGAATAGTACTTTTCACAGGATTCTGTTGACCAAAGCTATGGTTTCCCCAGTCGAGGAGGAAGAAGAAGAATTTTTTTTTTTCCAAACACACCAAACAAAGAGAATGACATTGATCCCACCGACATCATGTAGGATGAAGGTCCCAAACTACCTCCACTGAAAAAACTGTAATTAGCATTAGGCCCAATTGGCTGTTGAAACGTGCCATCGAGAAAAGAGGATGGAGGAGGTTTATGACCCCCACCGTAAGGAATATCATTAAAAGGGGATGTAGTGCCCGTGATTGATCCTTGCAAGGGAGCGTTAGAGATCCCTTCCTCCAGACCCATGGTATGTAAAGTAGAGTAAGTAAGAAATGAATTTGATTCAAAGTCAAGCATCCCATATGAGAAGGGAGGACCTGTCGCGTTCTGAGTGAATAGAAAAATGGTCAAAACCGTCAAAGGAACTGATCCATTTTGCCAAGTCATGGGTGTTGGGAAAACTGTGGTCTTGACAAGTGGAGGAGGGGGAGGAGGGGTAATTCCCCCTCCAACAGTAGTCATAACAAGAGTACAAGGACTCCCTGATGAAGTAGCAACATTTTCTTCCATCACCGCTCGTCGAATGAACTGGAATTCAGGAGAAGTTACCTCGGGGGGGGGGTCTATCTGAATAAAAATCAATGCTGATAAGTTGTCGATTGGGGGATTTTACTGAAACCTTTGGTCTCTAGGTCAGAAATGATGGATTCCTCTGGGGCTGGAAAGTCTTCTCTTAGAGCTGGCTTGGGTACGGTTTCCTACAACCTAGTTGCTTCAAACAATCCTTCTTGATCATTTCTTTGCCTCAACGGTGGTAGATGTGGCTCCAAAGTAACCGACAACAGAACCTGAAGCCTTCAGGACTAACAGAGTTGTTTATCTTCCACTTTGTGAAATGATCAACTGACACAGTAAGGTTTGACTAGCGTGGAACATAGAGCACACACTAAAAGTTCCTAAAGATAAATCAAGAATTCAACTAACTAGTGGGAAGGATAGTTACGCCAATCAACACTAGAGAAACTAATCGATGCAATTTCAACTCGAACACAGAAGAAACATATGGGTATACTCTGCCAAGCATGATATGACGTTCATCATAGGTACTTTGGTATACCCCCGTACTCACTTATGTAGGTTTGTAAAATATATGCAGTTAAGTTTCCCGCTCAGAGTTAGTCACCAGGCGGGTACATTCAATAGTCGGGTCGATTGTAATGAGAAGGATAACAAGTATGAATCCCTTCAAGGGTGCTGAAATAAATTGGTCTCGAATATAACTAAGGATATTGAACATATTCGAGATCCACAAGGCTTTGTAGGAAAATGCGATCAATATTGTTCCCAATAAATACCCTCAATATACAATCTCCACTATGTTTGGTCCAACTTTGGAGGGGTTATCTCCTCTACCTTTCCTTAATAAACCTCATGTTTAGCAACTGTGTTAGAGGCATGGTCCCATATAACTCTTACAATGCTGGACTTTAAACACTCCCTATCTCAGACTCCAATTTTTTTTTAAATGGTCGTGAAAAGTTTCCTCTTAACACCTATTTCAAGTCCCTAAAAGCCTAAAATAGTTGGTGAACCCTACAAATAGAAAGTCTAATATATTTTAAGTTAAGCGTTAATTTTAAGTCTTTATTTACGCAAAGGATGTGATCATGAAACTAATGGTGTTTGGAAGAGAAAGAGCTCTCTTTTAAAACACTTTCAATACATAGAGATGTGGGTCGTTGCATCAACAACCTGCGTATGTATTTGGGTTGTTTATTGTGTAGATTGCGTTTGTACATGAGATGAGACAAAGAAGACTGCATACACCTCTGGGATTTTTCAAATAATAAAAATACTAGGCAGACTGACTAGGAAAGGAAAATTGGTAGGCACCTTGCGGGTTGCTGGTACCTAAAATTTCTAAGTTCAAATTTTGAAGGAACGCTACTTAAAGACTACCTTTTATGCAGTATTTAAGTTAAATTGACTTAGGAGATTGAGCATTAAATTCAATATCTTCAGGTTCTTGGGGGATTATGTTTATTTTATAAAAATATTGGCCCGAGGGCCAATCTCCATTAAGCCATCAGGCATCGACGTTAAAGACCTGTGTTGAGTGCACCTGCAATAAACACACAATCATAGTTGGTACAGATAATCAAATAAAACACAAGCCACATGGAGGAAGAGCACACGAAAGGGGGTTCTTATGTCCATAGTATTATGCAAAGATCATGTATTTTGGTGCCTTCAACTTAGTTTTATCGTCTCCATCGAAAGTCCACAAAGTGTTTTGGACATCGCTTTGAATGTCAAAATTGGAAACATTGTTTCTAAAATTTGTTAATCAAATTAAGTCCATTGTCTTCCTCTTGGATGTGCTAATATGAGAAAGATTTATTCAGGGCACCTTCGTAGGCAATGGATAAAAAATCTAAATGGATCACAGTCAAGTCTCGAGGATGATAGATATGCATCTAACACTTGGAATTAATCTTATGCCACGAGGATATCATCCCTAAGATCTTTTGATACGTCAAATATTTTTCCAAAAAAACTACTAATGCTCTGAGCCATTTGGGGGAGGGGCCACGAATCTATATTTATGTGCACAATGCTTGATCATCCATTTTACGGGATACTGATTTTATCATCTATCAATGAAAATATCCATGTGTCAACAAAGTCAAGCACTTGCCACCAGAACGACATTGGTTAGTATTATCAAAAGCCACACAACACAACAGTTAAGTCAAAGACAAGCGTAAGTTAAATCCTCAAAGAACCAATTCAAAAGGTGCCAGAAGAAGCTAGTTTTTGCACAAAATATGTCAAGTGGATTTCAAAGCATTGGAGCTTGAAATGAAGATGTTAAAAGGATGATCAGGGAGTATATCAGTGGTTTCTAAATTGTGTGCCAAGTCACAAATACCAAAATCAACGAAGTTCTCATTTCAAAGAAGGTGAAAGTTTCATCTATGAGGCCAAGGTCCAAAAAGTAGAGTTTCAGAAGAAATAATTGAAATTTTATGTTCACTATTTGGGTTGGAGCAAAAAATGATTATGATGATAGCTAGTTGGGATGAATGGGTCAATGCAGACTGCCTTATGCAAATCACTGAAGAAAATGTTCGAAAACAACAGGAGCTACTAAAAAACCAGAGTGGTGACAAGAGCTTTAAGGGTCACATAGGTCAAAGCAAGCCGAGAAGCTCTACTGGAGATTGTTTGAAGTGAACAGGGTTTATCAAGAAAAGCTATACCCACATTTTTGTATATATACGCTTTGGTTGGTCTCATGAGGGACGATGTGTCTTTCTTGCTGATTCCTTAATAGGTGCAGGAGGGTTGAGATCATGCCAATGTTTCCTATTCAAAGATACCTATATGTGTTTCAATTTAATTATAATTTTCTACCAGGACAATAATCAAATCAGGTGCCATGAGATCAATACTATCTGTAGAAAAATGTTTTATTTTCACCATGGGGAGGGTTGCTTTCCTTTTACTGGTGGAAATTGACTTTTTCCCTTTATTTTGTGGTTGGATGTCTGCACTTTTATCATTCTTGAAAATAAAATTATATGGAAGATAACAAAGGATAGACATTAGATCCACCACTTTCTCTATCAAATTTAAATTAGTGTGTTGAACAGTTCCAGATTCAAAAAGCATTAAACAATAATTGTTCGAAGTGATCTAGTTTTCCAAAACTTTGGAAATCACCTTTTTAGATTCAGGATTCCATTGAACGATATTCAAGCAAGTAGTTATGAAAGCATCATTATAGGTATAAGTGAAAAAGGATATGTAAAGATATGAGACTTGTGTGCAAAATAGGTTATGGAAGCTCGATACAGCTAATGATAAAAGAATTTTGGTCAAAGGCAATACCTAAAAAACTCAATGCCAGATAAGATCATATTTTGAGGGAGATTGCATTTGATCTTTTTTCTCGAGATTAGAAGTCAAATATATCAAGCTAGAAAAAAAAGATTCAAAATCAATTATGAATATCATAATATAGCCGATTTTGTGGATCTAGCCCCGTTTTTGGGGGATTTTTGTTTGAAACAACTTTGTTATGTATTTCAATAGGTTATATTTTTAAAACCTTATTTTAGTATGCCAAAGTGCATATGAAATGTATTTAAAACATGGCATCTTTTTTAGGATAAATATATCTTTTGAAATCCTATCTGTAGGATTTTATCCCCTGATTTTATGGACCTTAGAAATGTTTAAGTTATAGGTATACTCTTTAGAAAAGTTGGGGAAGTACATTTTAGAGGAGGAGGGGGGTTTTCTGAATCCGGAGAGGCTAAAACAGACAAGAGTATGTAATTCATGTTTTCAGTTGATTTATGAAAGATATGGTCAAGACTTCCTTGAGTAGATATTTTTGGTGACTATTATTTTCCTTCTGTTTCATTATCTTTTCCTTCTACTCTTAATGAAAAGGATTTATGAAATGTATAGTGAAAAGGATTATAGATCACTTGGTTAGGTAGAGAATCTACTGAGAATGGAATCTATGAATACATGTTATTTCCAATTTCATTTATGTTATGCGTGTGGATCTCTTGGTGAGGCAGAGAGTCTGTTTGAGATGGCATTCACATTCATATATGTTAAGGAGCTATTTTATGTTTATTAAAGAGTTTGGTAAACATATTCCTCATAGTATGCATTCATTGAGTCATACTACCATGTTTCTCTTATAATATTCTTGAAACCACCTTTTGAATCCCATTTTCATCAATAAATCTGTTGTTACTCTTCATTTCAGTAAATTTCATTTCCAGCAAAGACTTGATCTTGAAATTTCTATTTCATATCTTCGAAAGCCAACCCAACCTACAACAAATTTCAAAACCTAAAAATCAAATTTACCTTAAAAATCCATTTCAATAACCTGATGATGCCCTAGCTTGCCCTCTCATGGTCAAGTGAAACTTTAGGGGCTAAAAATGGTGACCAGAGACCCTTAAAAGACTCAACTAACTTGATAAAAAATCAAAAGGAAATAAAAAAATTCAATTAAAACCAAAAAACCTCACTCTAAAACCCAAGAGAGACTCCCCAGTGGAGTCGCCAATTCTACTAGCGGGGAAAATCTCCCTATTACTATACCAGGGTCAAAGTATAGGTAGAGCTATGATCTCCATTAAAATACAATATATTTCCTAAACTACCCCAAACACTCTAAATAGACGAATGGAAAGAGATAGGAAAGTAGGTCAGAAGTTAACACCTTTGGTCCAACGTTTGATGTAGACCACCTCCAGCTTTGTAGGTCCCAGACTGCAAGTATCCTCCCAAACATGACCTGCAAAAACACTTAGGAAAAATGTAACGACCCTGCTTAAATAGATGTATAGGATTATTAATTATAATTAATTTGATAATCTGACTGTCCTAAAATGTTAGCTAAACAATAATTATTTCTTAAATAATATTAACTAATTAATTATTATTAATTACTTGTTCATATCTGTCAATGATTAAATAATTATTAATTGACTCATTAATTATGTGAGTAAAGAATTAAAGGGGTTAATAATTTAATTTATTAAAGACTTATGTATACGGGGGGGAAGAAACATTAAATGGAGGGGATAAGATATTAAATATAAGGGGATAAGATAATAAATAAAGGGATAAGGAAATTAATGAAGGGGGAAGAGTCCGTAAAGGGGGAATATGACGGGAAGAGTCTTACAGGGGAAGCGATTCTTTTGGGGGGGAGGAGGAAGCATTTTGAGGGGAGGATATATTTTTGTGGGAGATTTTCTGTGGATATCTATGGTGTGAGGAGTTTGGCTTTGGGGGTTTTTGGTGAATCAAAAGCAGGGGGCACCGGTTTGCTGGGGATTTTGGGCATGGGGGCCATGATTCCTTTAGGTTTCCTGGAGCTATGGAGCCGAACAGGCCTCTCCTAGCTGGCTGGAAGGTTAGTCGGTTTGGGCAGAGTTGGTCAGTGCATCAGGCAACAGCAAAGCAGCAGGCTGGACAACCGAGTCAATGGAGAAATTAGCATCAGGAAGAGGTAATTTAATTTTATTCTATTAAGTTATTTTCATGCTGTAGTTAAATGTTAAATTCTGATGAAATATTATATGCTTATTTAAAGCTAATGAATTATTTATGCACTCAAAAATTCTATGTTGAAATTGAAATTCTATGTTAGGAATGTTATGTGTAGTTGTAAAGATTTTACTAGGCTTGTTGATTTATGGTCCCTACACATGGTATCAGAGCTTCAGTTTGAAGCACTAGAGCCTGAAGGGCCTACCTACCCGCCTACCCAATTTAAAAATGGAACTGTACCCACCCAGAAATTAGATAAAGCTGGCACGTGCCCTGAAACCCTTAATTAGATAAATCTGGTCCAACCTCCAGCTCCAACTTCGCCTAACCTGCAAGCCAATCCATCAT
>JZKD02S1605326.1:51676-71206 GCA_000966675.3 Picea glauca | reverse complement strand
CACTTGTGGCAGGAGGCTGTCGTGGAAAGAGATGGGACACATGACCGACGATGAATGGATTGGGAAAGGGACCATGTAGGCCAAGAGAGGGGGAGGCGACAGATGTCAGAAGATGAAGAGAGGGTAGAAGGGCGCGAGCCTCATCGCACGACCAGGAGGAAGACAGATTTACAAGCTAACGCGACGGGAAGGAGGCCCACCTTGCTAAACACAGATCCGCTGATAATGACGGGGTCACGCGAGCGCCGTTGATCCAGGCGCTAAAATCTCGGTCGTCGGAAAGTTGCGCCCCCGATTCCGTACCCCCCCCCCTCCACTTAAAGGTACAAAGGCCGGGGGGGTCCGGAATTGCTCTTATCACCGTTGATACGAGCACGCTAATATGGGCCGTCGAAGAGGTGCACCGCAGATTCCAGACCCCCCCCCACTTAAAGGTAGAAAGGTGGGGGGGGTTCAGAATCACACCTGCGCCGTTGATCCGGGCGCCGTGATCCTTGCCGTCCAGACTTGATTTTTGTTTAATCATGGGCGCATTAGCACCCCGAACTTAGGACAAGTGGGTTTTTAACCCATTCCTTTGCATTATAACCCCTTTACAAGAAATATCGCTAACAGGTGGCTATGTTCAAATTTGAGTCTTTAACACATAGATCCACAGTGTATTTTTGGTGGCTATGTTCAGATTTGAGTCATATTGGCATGGATCCATAGTGTATGTTTTGTGGCCATGACTTGTCTTACTTGACATGGACCTTTGCATGTCAACATTTATGCTTTGAGTCATTTGTATTCTAAGTATGGGAATGCCTACCTCAGTGATGATATATTATTGTATTCTATTTCCTTGTTTGTTGGCAGGTTTCCGACCGACTATTCCTTGTTCCCTACACACACTCGACAAAGTATTTCAGCTATCACTCTGTTCTAACTTCATACTTTGGGGGGCTCTCTGTTACACATTATTTTCATCATCCCTATGATCGTTAATTATGTAAACCTATCTGTAGTCTTCAGAGGGGTCAGTGTCCTGAGTTCCTGAAGAAAGAAGGGAGAATAACTTTTCATGAGAAAAGAAGTTGCATTTCCCTTTGTAAAAACCCTATTAAAGAGGATTTTTGCATGTTGCACTATGGCTAGGGTGCGAGAATGTCTGATTCTCGCAGGCTGCACCATAGCTGGGTTGTGAGAGGTTTATAGGTTTCTCTATAAGTAAGGTGCGAGAATGCTCATACGTGGGAAAAACAAGCATCTTCTCAATGCTTCTAGAAGGAGAAACTTCCATGGTGAGGTGGCATCCAAATGGTTTGAATGTTACTCGCTTTCATGATTTGGTGGGATCATCCTAACCTCCTCACCTTATCCTCTTCAACTTGTAAAAGGAGAGGAGCTCTCATGGAGAAGGTTGGCTTGGATGAGATGAGCTTTGACTTTGGAGCTTTTGGGATTAGCTTGGATTGGATTGAGCCTTGGAGATTGTTAGCTTGGCTAGATGAGCCATTTTGTCAAGATAGATTGTGAATATTATCATATCTATGCTCTCGGAATTCTTGGAGTGGAAGTGTGTGGGGAACGAAGGACAGTTGGAAGGGACCTTACGACATCAAGGCGATGATTGTAATCTCTCTTTCACATTTAATATGATACAGTAATATGATTCTTTCCTATAAAGCTTTTTGTGTTTTATTGTATGATCCCTTTATCACATACATAGGTTTATATTGAGCTTATGTTATTACTATCACTTTGGTTGGTTGCGTTGTTTTGCAGGATCATCATTGTATGAGTGTTGTAACAGAGCTAGGATGGCGATGGCGAGAGGAAGCGACGTTTAAACGGTATTTCACCTATCCCTCTTTAATTAGTAAATTCAATATTTAAAACCTAAGGAAAGTGTCATGTTCTGGTGTGTTTTGTTCTAGATCTAGGTGGATCTAGGGAGATCAGTTAGTGTCTGCACCTACCAATTTATCCAATAACATAGAGGCGAATGATAACTTGGCTGGAGTGTTGCCTCCCATTTTGGGTGTTGTTTGATCGTTGTAAGTTCGTTGTGGGCGCATGGGTTGTAATTATTTCATGCATTTGGTTTTGCATTCCATAGAGGTTCTAGTTACTAGTTGTCGAGACCATTGTGTCGGGATTGTGGATGTTGTCCTTAGCTTGTAAACGTCGTCGTGTTGTGCTTCTGATGGAGATTCGTGCCTATCTTTGATTTATGCATGTTTCGCCTAGTTGACCGTTGTGCTAGTGAATTTATTCATTGTTGTCTGTGGCCTGATATGTGTGCATGTGTTCGTCATCAGGTTGTGCGGTTCAACTGTTTGTCATTGTTGCCTTCCTGCCTAAAAAAAAATAAAAATAAAAAAATTGCACTTTCTGCTTTGTTTGTAGTCTTAACGATGGGGTTGTTACATATGGTATCAGAGGGGGGTTCAACCCGTGAGTTGGGAACACTATGGATTTCATTGATATGATGTTTGGTTATAATGTTTCTAATTAAGTTGACTTGTATTCATGCAGGTAATGATGGTTAGAGGATGCCACGGAGGCAGATGACAGGGTGCTAGGGAAGGAGGCGTGACGCCTCTAGTAGCATCCACTCTCAAGGGGTCTAATCCCCAGGGAGACGAGCAGGTTTTCGGGCAGGAGAAGATACCGGTGGGAGATGTGGTTGGGCTGATGAGGTCCTTTCAGCACATGTATGAGGCACTGATAATCCGTTTGGACAGAAATGAGGCCAGGGCATGGACACCCCTTGAGGGTCCACTACGTGCTCTGGTCGGTACTGGTATCATTCACCACAAACTCGAGAGGGTCAAATTTCTTGAGTTCTTTGGTGCCCCAGACGACGCAGTCGCTGAGGCATGGTTGGAGAATATGGCGATGTGATTTTCACTTTGCGACTATACCTCCAACATTAAGGTCTGCATGGTGGTCTTTCAACTGAAGGGGAGCACTCTTCTAGGGTGGAAAATTCTCCTTCCACAATTGAACATGGTCATCGAAGATGTGTCATGGGAACTGTTCGAGAAACTGTTCTGAGAGTACCTATCAGAGGAATTCATTGAGCATCAGCTCAACGAGTTCAATGCCTTACGGTAGGGCGATCATATTGTTCCCGAGTACGATGCTCATTTTATGGATTTGGTTCGGTATGCTCTGCACCTTAATACTAAGAAACATAAGGTCAATAGGTTCTTGTTCGGACTTAATTTCAACATACATGCAAAGTTTAGGATTTTGATGCCTCAGACCTTACATGATGCCATCTAGAAGGCCCTCATAGCAGAGGAAGAGCTTATCAGCAGAGGTCAGAGAAGGAATTCAATGAGACCAACATGTCATGTGTCATCTGGTGCATAGAAGCATCAGAAACCAACTAGACAGACACCAGGGTATCATGGCTTCGAGAGAGGATCCACTTTCACTACACCTCGGTGACCAGCGCCTTGGCAGCAAAATCCTTATTGGGGACCACACCATAAATAACAATGTCAGCCATAGCAATAGTAGTTTAGACATGTTCATCACAACAGCCTAGGATTCCAGGCTAGTGGGCCATCAACTTCTACTTCGGGTAATAGGAGTACTGGACCGAAGAACGGGTTTTCGACTTGTGGGGAGCCACACTACCAGCACGACTGCCTAGTGGAGAGGGCTAGAGAATTTTGATTAGTCGGACCCACTACCATTGGATATTTGGGCAAGGCCCATCGGATTCATGCAGCAGTGAATAAATGCCAGGTAGAGCACTAGTCAACTATGCTCGAGACGTCAAGTACCATCACTGACCAGACCCTTAGTATTTTAATAGATCTCAGTGCTACCAAGAGTTTCATTTCTATTGTAGCACTAAAAAGTATTAAGGTAAATGTAGTCGAGCAAGATGAGTTTAGCTTTGTAGAGATGGCTTCGAGAGACAAACAAAAGGTTGGAAGAAAGGTTATGGGTTGTACCCTTAACCTGAGAGAGTTTGTCACCAGGGCCAAACTGTACGTCACAATCTTAGGCTCTTACGATGTTGTGATCGGTATGGACTAGTTGGAAATGAATGAAGTGATACTCAACTATAAGATGAAATGGTTTAGCATGGTTGATGATGAGGGATGGAGACATGTTATTTTAGGTCGGAACCAAGGAGTTTTCCTGAGGTTCATCTCTTCCTTGAATCTACGAAAGAGCATGAGCAAGGGGTGTAAACTTTATGCGATCCTTGCATTAAACGAAAAGGGAGTAGCAGAAGGTCTAGAAGACCTTCCTTTGGTGAGAGAGTTTGTAAACGTCTTCCCGGAGGAGTTACCTAGGATGCCTCTAGAGAGGGAATTGGATTTTACAATAGACCTGAAACCAGGGACTGAATCAATATCAAGAATGCCTTATCGTATGTCAACTCCGGAGTTACAGGAGTTGAGAACGCAATGTAAGGAGTGGATGGACTAGGGACTTATACGTCCAAGTGTGTCATTGTGGGGTGCACTTGTTATTTTCATACGAAAGAAGGATGGGTCATGGAGACTTTGCATTGACTACCGTCAATTAAACAAGGAAATGATCAAGAATCAATATTCGTTGCCAAGGATTGATGATCTGTTTGATCATATGGAGGGTGCGACAATGTTTTCCAAGATCGACTTCAGATTGAAATATCATGAGTTATGGATCAAGGAGGATGGCATCCCTAAGACCATCTTTAAGATGAGGTTTGGACATTACGAATTTATTGTTTGACTATTTGGACTAACAAACGCCCCAGGGGTATTTATGAGTCTGATGAACGAGGTGTTCCACGAGTTCTTGGACAAGTCCATCCAAGTATTCATTGACGATATTTTGATTTACTCTCGAACGATGGAGGAGCATGAAAAGAACTTGCGCTTGGTACTACAGTGTCTTCGAGAGAAAAAATTGTATGGGAAACTGTCCAAACACTTGTTTTATCAATCAAAGATTCACTACTTAGGGCATGTCATCTCTGATGAGGGTATTTCCGTGGATCCAACAAAGGTCGAAAGTATTATGGAATGTCCTGCGCTGACCAATGTCCCAGAAGTGTGTAGCTTCATGGGATTAGAAGGATACTATCGATGGTTTGTCGAGGTATTTTCGAAGATAGCAAATCCAATCACGAAATTGCATAAGAAGAACAAGAAATTTGTTTGTATCGAGAAATGTGCAGAAGCATTTCAGAGGCTCAAAGAGGTGTTGACAAAAAAACTGATACTAAAGGTGCCTAACATGGATGCAAACTTCTTGGTATGCACTAACACATCCAAGGAAGGATTAGGAGGAGTCTTGATGCAAGATGGTCGAGTGATCACTTACATCGCGAGGAAACTAAGAAGGCATGAGGAGAACTATGCGATGAAATATTTGGATTTGTTAGCCATTGTATATGCCTTGAAGTTTTGGAGACACTACCTTGTTGGACAAAAATTTGAACTAAAAATGCACCACTGTGGACTTCAGCACATCTTTACATAAAGCGACCTGAACGCGTGACAACGACATTGGTCGAAATTGATTAGCGAATATGATTTCGATATTACTTACATAAAAGGAATAGTGAACTAAGTGGAATATGCATTGAGTCAGATACCACACATATTTTCGGTGTTTCCTCTTTAGAAAAATTTAGGTGAAAAGATTATAGCTTTACAACGCGACAATGATTGGTACAAAGAGGTCAAGGATTTTATCGGGCAAAAAAAATGATGGTATCAAGGATTGAAGGATTTATGTTTGATGAAGATGGATTATTGAGGTTTAAAAATAGGATTTACATACCAGTGAATGATGAGTTGAGGATTTTGATCCTAAACAAGGCGAACATAGCAGTGTACATGGCTCACCCAGGAGTCACGAAGATGAGGGTGGACCTTAAGCCCTTATTCTTCTAGAAAGGAATGAAGGTAGACATAGTCAACTATGTGGCAGTATCTATAGATTGTTAGCAGATAAAGACTCAAAATAGACATACAATAGGATTACTACAGCCTCACTTTATTTCAGAATTGAAATGGGAGGTCATTTCGATGGATTTCATTGTTGTATTTCCATTGATGACAAGGAGACATGACTCGATTTTTGTGGTAGTCGACACTCTGAAAAAGAGTGTTGATTTTATTCATGTCCATACGATGTATTAGGCACCTGACATAGCTAGAGTTTTCATCAGTGAGATTGTGAGGCTGCATGGCTTGCCTAAGAGGATTATATCCGATCGAGGATCGATGTTTACTAGACAATTTTGGACTAGTTTCCAAGAGGCCTTGGGAACCCAACTTAACTTCAGTACTGCGTATCACCCTAAGACTGACAAGAAGACCGAGAAAACAAACCAAATCTTGGAATACATGTTTTGCATGTACATGATGGACCAACAGAAGCGTTGGTAATAATTCTTGCCCCTGGTATAATTTGCATATAACAACAGTTACCAAAGCACCATTAATATGGTGCCTTTCAAGTTTCTTTATGGGAGACCGTGTCAGACGCCTCTAATATGGGATCAACTTGAGGATAGGGTCCTGGTGGGACCAGAAGTGATCCAAGAAATGGAATATCAAAAAACTAAGACAAAGGATCAAATAAGCGTAGGATCGAAAAAAGATTTATGTCGATGCGCACCGTGTCAACCGTAGTTACGAAGTTGGTGATGGAGTCTTCTTGTGGGTAAAACCACATAAGATTTCGATGAATTTTGGAAAGGGAGATAAAATATCTCCTAGGTTCATGGGACCTTTCAAGATTATGGAGAGGAAGGGGCCTGTGGCTTATCGACTAGCCTTGCCTGATTCTTTGAGGCGTATGCACGATCTTTTTCACATATCTATTTTGAGACATTATATTAGTGATCCTACACATGTTATTGACATGAGTTCCTTGCAGGTATCAAAAAAGGGGGACCTCATGGCTGAGTCAATCCACATCCTGGATCATCACATTCGACATCTACTGGGTCAAACAGTGGATCCGGTCAAGGTCCACTGGGACAACTATAGTCCGCACTCAACAACATGGGAGGAAGCATATGATATGCACCAACACTATCCTTTTTTCTATCATATATAGACTTATGATACTGTGATACACATTACTTCAGCACTTATATACTGTGAAAATTCGAGACGAAGTTTAGACCAATAGGGGGTGTACGTAACATCCCGCTCTTGCTCGCATTGAGAGAACTTATTCTTTGAGGACACTTGCTTGCAAGTGATTCGGATTATTATACTATTGGGCCTCTGATTATGATTATGAGGAATTATGGATATGATGACATGCTATTTTGTTGTTTTGACATAAATAGGTGCTATTGACTGGTTTCTCCTGAGTGTGCAGGATTGTGGACCTCGAGGATACAGAGGCATTGATGAAACCCCTTGGACTCTGGATCGAGTCAGGGAGTGGACTATTGGGTTTTTATTATTGTTGATATTAAATATGCACATATGATTAGATGTAATGATGATTGATTTTATTTCTGACATGATTCATTGATGATGCAGGCTGACGATATCTTGTCGACTAGACTCACAAGTGGAGTAGAGGGGTCACGCACAAAAACCAGAGACGTTGAGGGAGAGGTGTGGACAATAGCCCTGCCACAGCCTACTTGCACTCACTCCCTAGCTTGAACTGTAGGTTAATGATTACCTAGTTCGAGAAGGCCCACAATGCCATGAGGGAAGACTGTGACAATATTCCTTAGAGGCCCTTAGTCTCCCATAAGATCACCTGGTGGAGTATTGACTCCAGGGGTTTTTGATGTTTACCAAATCAATCAAGAGGCGAGTGGCACCCTTGGAGCACGTAGTGCATCCTGAAGGGCATGCCGCCCAATAAAAATGGAAAGAGGTGAGTGGCACCCTTGGAGCACGTAGTGCGTCCTGAAGCGCACATCGCACAAGATAAATAGAATGAGGCAAGTGGCACCCTTGGAGCACCTAGTGCATCTTGAAGGGCATGTTGCATTGTTAACTAATCAGTGAATAAACCCAAATGGCCTTATAACGATGATGTGATAAGAAAGATTTAAAAACAATATCCCTAATAAAAATGTCGCCCAACCTAAGAAAATAAAATCTAGGTCTAAGTGATACTTGTGGTAAATAATAATAATAATAATCATTAACCATGTGACGAGAAGGGGGTAATAAATTCAATTAATTTATTAAAATCAAATTACTTTGGGGGATTAAATTTTCAAAAAGGGGAAATGATTGTTTGTTATTTATGCTAATTAAAATTTATTAATTAAAAAGAAGAAGGGGAAAAAGGTAATTTCTACACTTGCTAATTTGAGTTTTAGATAAAAAGGGAAAAGAGGGAAAATTAAAATATTTAGGAAACTAAGGGGAAAAGGGGGAAACATAAAGAAAAAGGGAAACATAAGGAAAAAGAAGAATGACTAACTTACGAAGGAATCTTGTCTTTAAGAACTTTCTAAATTGAACTCAACTAGGAGTTTAGTAAGGGTGTAAGTCATTAAAATGTGTAAGGGAATATGGGGACACCTAAGAACGATTCTAGGAATGATTTTAGGTGGGTGAGGGAAATAGGATTAATTGAATAATTAATGAAATTAATTTCTGGTGCAACTAAGGGGATGAGTGACATGTGTACGGGGGAGGTTTTTCTAAATTAAATTATTGAAAAATAAATTAAATGGGAGTTTGGGAAAGAAATCACTTAGAAACTCTATATAAAGGAGGGAGGAGGAGGAGTATGGATCTCTTCATTTATGCATAATGTTATGCTGCAAAATATTTGACTTGATTGACTTATCTTGTGGGAATTGGGATACTCGGCTCAGAGACGAGTGGTAGCTCAGCTTTGCGAGGCGAGTTGGGAGCTAGTTTTTCTTTGGCTTAGTGTGAGTGGCCCCTTTGTGGCTCGAGGAGCTAAGGGTGAAGAAGAGTGCCCCTAGCATTGGCTGGAAGGTACCGATGAAGTCACAACAATTGGCAAGAGGGAGCGAGACGAAGCATGTCGGGCAACGACTCAGAGATGTCACCTTAGGCTACGGTATGCATGCTTTTATTTTGAATGGTGGATTAATGTTGATCTTGTGCTTTCATTTATGTACTTTTAATTGTGTAAACAAAGTGTTTTAATTAGCATTTTTAATTGAGATCTTAAATTCACCATAGCTTTACGCTCGCTTCTTTGAATTGATTCTCTTGGCAATCGATCCCTGACTGCTATGACTTTTCTGTCTATTTTAATGATTATTATGAAGAGGTTATGCTTTATCTTTCTTCCTCATTCCTTGATCATCAGTCCACATCTGAGAAGTTGGTCAGGATCTGGATCGATGGTTGTCACTTCGGTGTTAATAGACCTATAGATCCTAATGCCTTGCTTTTCTTGTGCATGGATGAACGAAGGATAATGTTGCCCAACTGTCTACCCTTATTGATTGTTCCTGGTCAAGTGATTGTCTTGCACCTTGTTGCGATTGATTACCTCTACGATTGATTTTCCCTTCCCGCAACGAACTTCTTACGATCCTCTACGTTTGATATCTGCGTTTTTAATACCCTTCCTGACAATTATATAAGTCTGCGTTTTTATTGCATTTCCTAGTGAAGTAACTCTGTGTTTTTAATACCCTTCCTAGCAATTTACGTTTGCATTTTTAATGCATTTCCTAGGGAAGTAACTCTGCATTTTTAATACCTTTCCTGGCAATTTAAGTCTGTGTTGGATACATTTCCTGGTGAATTTACTATGTGGTTTTTTTTTATACATTTGGTCTACCATTTAACTTTGTGATTTAGTACTTTTGATGATGAATATTTACACTGCCTTTGGCCACAATAGACTGTGTTTTATTTCTTTTATTACTCTTTGTTTTAAATAAATTAACCGACCACATATTATTTACTCAAATACCTCGATTTCTTGGAATTGAATTTCATATAGATACAATCTAATTATATGTAGGCAACAAACTTAATGGAGTGATAGAGATTTGAAGTTGCATTTACTGTGAAAATGATGGTGTGGCTATGGTGTGTATGGTATCTTTTTAGGTGTGACATTGGTGCGTTTCTACTGTGTGAGTGGGGAAGAAATTACTATGTAGAGGGTATCGTTATTATGTGTGAATGGGGGAGTGTCCTTATGCTGTGAATTTGTGTTTATTGCCTTGGGCGCCTTGGTGTTGCGTTTGATGGATTTTCTCCATCTTTTTGTACTACTTATTGGCCAACAAAATCGTGGTCTGAATGCAGCATTTTGGTAGAACCTTACCAACGATTATCTATCTGATCCATTGCACACCGAACTCACTCCTTTTTCATGATGATTTCATTTTTGAGACTGCGATTCCATCCCATTTTCATAGTGATTCATTTTTAACCTGATAGAGATAGCATTTTTATTCCTGCGTTTTTTTTTTTATATTATGGATAGCGGATAGCCATGCCCATAAATTTTATTATTGTACAAAGAGTTCATTGTTGAATTAGAATTTAGTATGGACAGAAATTTGGATTGTATCATACTGTTGAATATTTATGGAGGATTGCGGTTTAACCTTTGATGAGTGCAAGATCTGTCGGCTGGGTGTATTATTTAACATTTAGTTATGTAATAAATAAGCACTATGTTTTGACCGTGAGTTTACTTTGTATCTAACAACATTAAGTTGTGGATGACTTAGCCTTTGTTGACAACGATTTACCACAAGGGTTTTAACTCAACAATATTTTATTTATAATGAATTTGTTATGAGTAACAATTAGCAGGTGTCCTGTGATAATAGAACACAAATTTTTAGACAGAGCCTCCTTTTCAATGCTAGGAAACATGCTTTTAGGCTACGTTCGCATCCCAGATATCATCTAGACAACGATAATTTTGGACATCGTGATTATTGATATCAATGTGCGGGACAACGTGTTTATTGATATGTTTTCGCTTGGGAAATTCAATATATTGATATTGACATATTGGGTAGCGTTTATATATTGACGACAACCACTTATATAAATTAGACAACAAATAAAATTACGGTCATCAAAAGATTATATTTATGATGGAAAACATGTTGTAATTAATATTGTTAATAGTTTTCTATTAATAAAATTATATATATTGATATTGTTAATATAGTTAGGTACTGTCAAATTGTTAAATTAGATTTGTATTTATTGATTAATTAGGACTTGTCAATTTAGACAGCAATTTGATTATTTATAAGTAGCATAGATCGGTAGTCACTTAATCTAACGGTTAGTGGGTATTTGTTAATCGACGTTTCTTGATGTTGTTTAGTGCCTAACTTAGTTCACCTTATGATAACATTTATGACCATAGTAGCTTGGTAATAGTTCACCCTTCGCACTTAGACATCTTGCTTATTAGTTAATGGTTGGGTTGTTGGCGGAGTCAGGTATTAGCCTATGCATTTCCTTTGAATGTCGTCATCTTGCATCTTGTCAACCTGTTGCTTCGGGTGTGGGTGTAGTCTTCTTGTCAGTATTTTGGCTCCTAGCACGTTGGATTTATCTTGAGTGGAGGCAACAACAAAGGATGATCAAGGCAATCATTCCTGACATATTATTGGCGGAATGTTTTACTAAATCACTTTTACCCCCGATCGCTCGCGATGTCGCTATGGGTGGCGTGGTCACAGAGGAATAAGCCATCGCTCGAGCTTAGTATTTAGGTTTGGTTTATTCCCAATCTGGTACTTTGTATGATTTTCTTTCGAATGCTGCTCGAGCTAATACCGATCCATCTAAGTTGTCATCTTCATCTCATACGGATGGTGTTATCGGTTCCGTCAAAACTCAATCTACTTCCCAATCGCTCACACTCTCCTCTACCTCCCCCCAAACTCAAATTTCTGAGGTGAATGCAGTTCACTCTGCCCCTTTACAACAATCTGGAGGTAATAAGAAGACAAAGAATAAATCAAAAAATAACAATGAACAACCGAAAAATCAATCTCAAACACCTGCTACTAAAAATCAAACACAACGGAAACTGAAATTCCCTTGTATCATTTGTGGTGATGATCACTAGACTCGAGACTACCCATTTCGCAATGAAGTGGCCAAAATTTTCCAAGGAAAGTCACAACCCATTGTGATTACTCAGCCTTTTCCACAGTAGCAATCCATGGTTGTTGAAACCCCCTCTCCTGGGGGCAGTTCTAGACATCCTAATAATGAGGCCTCGTCGAGTGCACATATTTATATGTTTAATGGGATTAATTTGACCACTCGCTCTAAGACATACGACACACCAGGTAACCCTGACAAAGGAAAAGACATTAATGGTACCGATACTTTACCGGCTCCCTCATCATCCTCCATTAGTCTTCCATCGGTTAATCCTACATCTGGACCACTTCAGATTGAGAAACTTGCGTTCGAATCTATCTTACACCCTCCTAAGAGCACTATCCGCAAAGCTACCTTTAATCCTAGTTCACATGCTGCCCAGAACTACAACATTGTTGAAGATTTAGCTCAAGCACCGTGTGCTATGTCTGCATTAGAAGTTCTACAGCACTGCCCCAGTCAACGTAGAACGCTTTTGGCCACTCTTGGCACTGTTGATCCTGAGTCATCTAACCATATCATGTTTAACCTAGACAATTATGTGTCTTGACTCTCCCACCAACTTGCTTTCCAAGTTGATGTTGTTGTTCACAATCAACAAATACACCGAACTATTCTAGATGAGGGAGCCTCAACTTGTGTCATGTCTTTAGCATGTTGGAAAGGTTTAAAATCACCTGCACTTAACAAATCCCCAATGATGTCACGTGCCTTCGATGGGCGAGTTTTTCATCCCCATGGGATTTTATAGTCCCTGCCCATCCAATTGGGTGGCAAAACTGTTGTTGTTGATGTCGAGGTGGTCGATGCTCCCCTTGATTACAACTTGTTACTTGGAAAAAGTTGGTTTTATGCTATGACTGTCGTTGCCTTGTCAGTTTTTTGATGTGTCCATTTTCCTCATCAGGGAAAAATTGTCACTGTTGATCAGTTGGATTTCTGCATGACTGATGCTCGCGCTCCCGCTACCAACAATATTCCTTTCTTGGGAGACCACAAGATCACATATGAAAGCATTGGTGTTGGCTTACTAAAATATTCTAGCCTCATGGGTACCTTCCCTACACCACTTCCACCGAATACACATCATATTGCCACCATCGATATGATTTCGACCACGGCTTATTAATCTTTGGAATCATCTAACCCTTGGATTGTCCCTTGTTTGTTGGAATTCAATGCACTAGGTGACACCGTGCCACTTAGTCCAGCCCAAAAATCATACATTTCTATCCAATCCGCTTCTCCCTCGTCGGATGACCAACATCTATTAGTGCCTGAAGTTTCCTCGATGCAATCACGATTTAGTTCCTTGTCATCTGCGATCGACTACATTTCCCCAATTTTTCCCTCGGATGAATCTATTCCAGAAATGCTTCATATTGACAAGTTACCTCGAGATAATAATCGTCACCGATCCTCTTTTCTTCCCCCTCGTGAAGAAATTCGGGCAGATATACAATCTATCTCCCCTCCTGGTGTTGATTTTTCATCATCTCCCATGATTTCAACTTCCCATGATTTGGATCCGGTAGTGGACATGGTGATTTTTTTGATAGGATTATTGGAGCCTGATATCCTTACTCCTATCGCGACCCTTGACATGTGTTCCTTCCCAAGTGATTATCTTCCATCCAACGTGGATCTCTTGGAAGCCATGACCGAGTTTTGTCCCTTGACATGGTATCCTTCCAGAGCATTATCCTCTTCGAAGCCATGATCAAGAAGCAGTCACAAGCATAGTTTCTCTTCTTTGTGGCAAGATCGTTAAAAAATGAAATAGAGGCCCTGAGCATATTTTTTTTCCTATGTCAAGCTCATTAAAAAATGAAACAATCACCTCTCTTGAACCTTCTCTTCATCCACCCTTCTCCTTTTTCTCATCTCGTAGAGAAATTGGTGACAATCTCAAAGTCGGTGAATGAATTGAATCTTGGGGGGCACGTCTCTAGCCTTTGATGATCATTCTAGAGTTAAGCCACTAGCTTTCAAGCTGGGGGCATAATGAGCTTAGTCTTTTTTCTTTCTCATGCTCGTAAATACATGAGAATGAATCTGGGTAAACTTTTATCTCTTTTTCGGACCTATATGGATACATGAAAAAGGAACCCCTTGGAGTCTTCTTTAATCTCTTTCCAAACTCTCTAAACATGAAAATATTGCCGAGTGATCTTGCTTATTTTCCCACTCATTAAAAGGTTTGAAAGGGAATCTTTCGAGTGATAATTTATCTCTTTTTTGGCCTCGCGAGACTAACATTACGAAAAATGACAACATTGGAGTCATCTTTAAGTTCTTTTCAAACTCTCTAAACATGAAAAGATTGCCAAGCGACCTTGTTCTCTTCACGCTCGTTAAAGTATTTGAAGCAAACRTCTGTTGAGCGATAGTTTATCTCTTTTTCGGTCTCATCAGAGTACTTTATGAAAAAGGAACTGAGAGAGTTCTCTTYTAAGTGTTTTTACAGACTCTATAATCATGAAAAACCTTCGATTTTTCTATCTTTGGACTCGTTAAAACAAACATCGACAGGCCCATACGGGACCGAACCCTTACTTSTTCTAGTTCGTTAAACAAAGGAAGAGGAACTTACCGAAGKTGAGTTATATCAAGCATGTGTTACCCTCCTCRAGCTCGTTAAATTAAAAAGAGGTACTCGTCTATCTGGATGGGGGAAACAATTGAAGGAAGCAAGCCAAGYAGTTTTTGAGAACATTACCAGTAACTCTTAGAGTCACCCTTGAACACGACACTTTGTCTTTTCGCACATACTAATCCACTGAACCTTTKCACTAAGCCAATCCTTTGAGTTTRTTTTACTCCTTTGGGTCACTCRAMGTTAAGTCATAGCATCCACTACATCATCAAGTTTTGGTCCATGTCATGTTTCTGYTGTCGTGCCTTAGTGTTCAAGGGAAGTATCYGCCTCKAGAGTCAGCSATCACAAATACCTTGTCTCAAATACCYGTGTCAGTCCATGTTCATTTGATMTACCAATTACATCTCTGTSTCTGTTTCATGTCGTTGATKAGGGGATACATCAAGGCCCTCCTTTGACGAGTCTATTCCTGTCAACTTCAACACATTATCCAGGAACTAGACTTAGAAACTAGTTAGTACTTTGGGACCTACATGCCTCAATGGCAGGCCTCCTCATGTTCGACAATGGGTTTACATCATTGTCCTATGATCGGATGATTCCACGGATGTTCGAATTCAGCTCATCCATTCACATTCATTGGAATGTACTAGAGTACCTTGGGAATCATTGACATTAATGGTGATCTCCCTCACACTTGTTAACGGTTTACATCATTGACCAGTAATCAAGTGGCTTCTGCCATGTTCGACATCAGGACATCTATTCACATGGTTAGATTTGTACTACATTGGGATCGGTAAGAAGACCCTGGGTTGAGTGATCACTCTGATATGTACTTTGCCTAGGTTGCGACGAAGTTTCTCTTGAACAATGACACATATACTATCACATAGATCCACTTTGTATTGGTCGTCGCTATGTCTTGTCATCTCGTGGATCCACTGTGTATTCTTTGTGGCTACGATCAATTCAGTTCATGGGAGTATAGATCCACAGTGTATCTTTAGTTGCTATACCTTTTATCAATATAATTATGGATCCGCAGTGTATTTATAGCGGCCATACCTTGAAAGTCTCTATCACTCAAGCATAAGTATGCATACCTTGGGTTTGAAGCATGTCTTAACATTCGTTTGATGGTTGTGTGCAGCTTCTGTCAAGTTCTTTGAGCCCACACCCTTGCTTGAAAGTCTGCAAAGTATCTCAGTTATCAGTTCTCGTCTTCTAACTTCATACTTTGGGGGGCAATCTATTAAACCTCAAAATTACTCACTTCGCAAGTGTCGTAAGTGTCGTCATTTCAAGTGTCACAAGTGTCGCATATTGACTGCAAGTGTATAAGTGTTGCTGACATCATACCACCTTCTTGCCTATGTCATGCCTCAAATAACATGACAGGGAAACTTAGGACACCTCAAATATTATTTATGAAGAGGAGGAATCAGTCTACTAGAAATACAAGTCTCTTGCTATTGGAAGGACCACTAAAAATTGAGTTTTAGGGAGGAGCACTCCCCTATACATTGTTAGGGACCATTATAATTCTTTGTCCATCCTTCTGTGGGAGTGTTATAACACCAGCGCTTGATTTCCTTCTCTTTGGGAGCACTATAATGCTCTGATGCCCCTTTTGGGGGAGCGCTACCTATTCTAGGCGAAGATTTGTTTGTTGAGAAGAATGAGGGAAAGATCCCCTCAATATCTGAAGGCGGTTGGATTCGAATCCTTGGTCAAGCCATGATCTTAGGGTAGATCCATAACTGGAGGAGGAAAATCCTCAACTTACTCGAAAGATATCTCAAGTAGTTGGGCCTCTCCAAGCCTATTTAAATAGGCCTTCTCAAGGTGAAAAAGGAAGAAAGTATGGTGAAGCATCCAACCTATGATCTCATGAAGAAGGTGTCTTTTGTAACATCAGTATTCAGTGGGTATACTGTTTGAGCAAGGGTTCAGATGAGGAAGACTTGGCGAAGCTGCTACACTCACATCTATGGCTGTAAACATTCTTCATTGTTGTTCTCTTTAATATAATATGCTTGGCCTGTTTCTTTTAAATCTTTGTTTGATCTCACATGAATTTGTCTCTAATAGATAGATCTATTTCGAACTAATCTCAGTATAGTAGGAAGTTGTTTGTACTTTTGTTTGTCTACAGGGCTGATCGAGGAGCGTAAGATTAGCACTCAACTCAGACTATGCAGGGACAAACACCGGTAAAAGGTACTTATTTTCTCCTTCCTCCTCACACATTAGTTTATCTAGATCTAAAAGGAAGTCAGTGTCCATGATAAGCATCTTTTGTCTTAAGAGTTAAGATTCTATCTCTCAAGAGGAGATCTACCTGTCCACAGGGAGATTTTCCTACAACAAAAGTGATCCTTCCAAGAATCCATATACCTGAAGGAGTGCGCCTTCCTTGGGTTTCAGGTGAATGTCCATTGAGTTGCCCAATTTCCCAAATATGCCCCTTCTGATCTGTCTTGATATATAGGTTAGGGTCACTCTTACTTTTCATAATACCTTTCTGAAATAAGAAAGTGTCAATCTTTATATACCAAGATATCGGTGCCTGTTTTATCCCATATAAATCTTTATTTAACTTACAAACTAAATTCTCTTGACCTTTCTTTACAAACCCTTCTGGTTGAACAAGACAAACTTCTTCCTTTAATTCCCAATTTAGAAAAGTATACTTAACATCCAACTTATGTAGTTTCCAATTATGTTTTGTAGCTAATGCAATCATTAATATAATGGTGTTCAACTTAGCTACAAGTGCAAAAGTGTCTTTATAATCAATTCCCTTTTTCTATGAATAACCTTTTGCAGTCAATTTAGATTTATATTTATCTATACTACCATCAACATTAAATTTGGATTTGACCAACCATTTGGATCCTATTGGGACTTTATTTCTAGGTAGTTCTGTTAATTCCCATGTTTCATTCTTCATTATGGAATCATACTCTTCTTTCCTAACATCCCTCCATTCTTTATTCTTTTTAGCTTTTTCAAAATCCAAAGGTTCTACAACATTCATTACTTGAGTCTTACAGGTGACTGAGCTTTTTGTGATGATATCCATGGTGCTTCACCTCTTTCACCTCTTCTTTTGCTTTGTGGTGAATCTTCTCCTCCTCTTGGTGTGATTTGACTACTTGAAGTGTCCACGTTGCTTAAATCTACATCTTTTCCTGATTCAAAATCTACTACTTCTTTGAAATTTTCATCATAGTCATAAGGAATATGCCATGCATCATAAATATACACCTTATGACCTTCATTTGCATGATCATGAAATAATACATCTCTACTTGCAAAAACTTTGGGTGTTGGGATCAAAAATATTATATACTTTGTGATTAGAATAGTAACCAATAAAAATGCACTTGATTACTTTAGCATCAATATTTCTCCCGTCTTCTTTAATAACATGATAAAATGATTTTCTTCCAAATACTATTAGATGACTTACTACCAGTTTATAGCCATAAAGAGATTCAAAAGGATTTTTATGGTCTAAAATTTTAGTTGAACTTCTATTTTTCAAAAAATCAATAGTAATGATTGCTTCAGCCCAAAACGAGTTAGCAATATTGTTATCTTCAAGCATACTCTATGCACATTCAGCTAAATTTCTATTATTCCTTTCAACTACTCGATTCTTCTAAGGAGATATTGTTATCTTCAAGCATACTCTATGCACATTCAACTAAAGTTCTATTATTCCTTTCAACTACTCGATTTTTCTGAGGAGTATGCGACACTGTGTATTTTTTTTGTATTCCATTGTATTTTTCAATATTTTAAGAAATCCCTCGATGTATATTCTCCTCCCTCATCCAATCAAAGAATTTTGATGAACCTTCCTTCTTTCTTTTCAACCAAGTTTTTAAATTATTTAAAATACTCAAAGACATAACTTTTCTTCCTCATATAATAAACCCAAGTATATTTAGTGTTGATATAGGTGGATATCAGTGGCCACCCACCTTCTCCAACTGGCCCAAAACATGTTTCGGGCAATTTTGGTAATTTACTATTTTTAGCAGTTTTTTAACTTCTGAGGCCATTTTGAGGCCCTAAACGATGTTTTTTTGAGAAAATGGGGAGCAACATGGATCGTAGATCGATGTTTCTCACCCAAAAGTTGTATTTCTCGGATATATCTTTCCAACGAGCTATTGAGCACCCCAAACGGAGATCGTATGCAAAAGTTACACCCCTGAGAAGTTGACGTATCAACTACCCCCATCGGCACCCACAAACCTTTTGGCTTTTCATCTTTCGGGGTTAGGGTTTTGGATTTTACTTTTGTTAAAAATGCCCTTATAGCCTCATTGTAATAATCATGTTCTTGCGAATGCGAGTAGCCATTACATCTCTTCTTAGAGATAAGCTGCCACCATTCTATCGAGTGTTTCACTCTGTATTTTACAATCTCTATACATTTATTTCGATAATAGAAATAGTGTATTACTGTATATCTGTGACTCTTTTTATATTTCCATTATATCTCTGTTATATTGTTGTCTCTCTTGCAATATCTCTGAGTATTTCTGTGTTATATATCCACTCTCATTTCGTGTCGAAAATAATCTGGATCAATGGTATCAGAGTAGGCTGCTCTTGATCGTTTTTCAGTGCATGTCCCCGACGAGGTCCGAGTATAGCAAGTCGGGTCTCGAGATTTTCTCTCTTGAGGAAAATCACTCTCACACACCCAAGAAACCCTCAATGGAAGAAGAAAAGAAAAACGATGGAGCAGACGATCCTATCAGTTTGTTGCTTGAGCAAGCTCTCACGCGACAGAGGGACGAAATGATGGGGAATTTTTCCCACATCCTTCAA
>JZKD02S1605326.1:0-11476 GCA_000966675.3 Picea glauca | reverse complement strand
TTTTTTTCTTTTTACCTAAGTGCTAGGAGGTCTATTGTCCCTATACAGTTCTAGTTGACTCCCATTGATAATTCCTTTGAGTTCTATTCCTCCCAAATCCTTCAACTATACAACTCCCCCATCTGTGACAGTCTTTACTTCATATGGTCCCAACCAATGCATTCTGAGTTTTCTTGGGTGCTGAAGAGATTTACTGTCGTACACCAAAATTAGGTCTCCTTTCTTGAAATTTTTCTTTTAATATGTCTATCATGCGAAGCTTTGTCCCTTGATTTTTGTACCTCTTAGTGAGACCCTTCTAGAATCCTATCTTCTTCTATGAGAATTAGTTGACTTAGCCTTTCTTGTACTGCACCTCAATCTATCATATTAGTAATTACTTTTATGCCCATACTAGGTACCAACAAATCTAATGGAACCATTGTTTCTTGTCCATACACCAATCTGAATGGTTTCTTCCCTATCAATTTTTTACATGTATTCTAGTATGCCCACAATACTGCTGGTATCTTCAAGTCCCAATCGTCTATGTTGACATTGCAGATATTTATTAATGCATTTTCTAGGATCTTATTAAAGGCTTCCACTGTTCCATTTTCTTGAGGATGATATGGTGTATTCTTTTGATGATATACTTCAAAATCCTTAGTCATAGAATTAATAGTGTTGTTAATGAAGTGAGTGGGCCTTGGTCGCTCATCAAAATCCTTAGGCATCCAAATCTAGTGATCACTTGCTTAAACAAGAAGTGTGTTGTTATCTCTGTGCTACAATATTTTACTAGTGCTACTTTTTCCCATCTTGTTAAGTACTCTGTCACAGTAATAATATACCTTGCTCCTAACCTCTTTGTTGGTGGGTTAATTGGTCCCACAAAGTCTATTTCCCATTTTTCGAATACTTGTAAGGTTACTTGTGTCCTTAGGGGAATCTCATTCCGTCTATTAGGTTTACCAACCCTCTGACATATATCACATTGTTGGCAGTAGTCCTTTGAATATTTGTGAACAATCGACCACCATAGTTCTGCGCAAAATACCTTTTGCATGGTAGATTTTACTGCATAATGTCCTCCTGCTATTCCCTCATGGACCTCTACTAAAATCCTAGGTCTTTCATGTTCTAGTACACATCTTCTCAATATGTTGTGTACACCCATATTGTATAAGTGTCCTGCAATCAATTGATACTCTGCAAATCTGACTACCATATTTTTCTTCTGCGTAGTGTTGAATTCTTATGGTACATTCCCTGTACTCAAGTATTGGATAATGTTAGAAAAATATTCATCAACCACTTGGACTAAAAAAAATTGTGCATCAGGGAATTTATCCTCTAGATTCGTATGTTTCTCTCCATTGGTGATCCTTGATAGGTGATCAGGTCATGCATTCAACTTCCCTAGTTTGATTATGACTTCAAATTCAAATTCCTGGAACAACAATAACCATCTACAAATTATCCCCCCAAACACTGGCTTGTTGACTAAGAGATTTGAGAGCTGAATGATCTGTAAACATCTTGAAATATTTTCCCAGTAAGTAATGTCTGAACTTCTGAAGTGCATAGACCATAGTTAGGCATTCTCTTTATGTGGTATTGTAATTCTGCTACGACTCTGACAGGTTTCTTCTAGCAAATGCTATAGTATGATCCAATTCCCTTGTTCTTGGTTGCTCCAGAATAGCTCCAAGTGTTATAGCTGATGCATCTACATGCACATGAAATGTCTTTTCCCAATCAGAGAATATTATTATTTGTGTGGTTACCATCTTCTCTTTTAGAGTGTCCAATCCTTGCTAACAATCCTCATTTCACTGAAGCTTGCTATCTTTTCTCAACAATTTCTCCATTGGAGAAGTGATCTACGCATACCCTTTTATGAATTTTGTGTACTATCCCTTGTGTCCCAATGTTTCTCTTAACTGACATACTAATTTTGGTGGTGGTAGATTAAGAATTACTGCAATCTTGGAAGGATATACTAGCAAGCCTTATTTGCACACTATATATCCCAATAGTATCCCAAAAGGTGTTCCAAAGATGCACTTCTTGATGTTTAGTGATATTTGACACTTCATGGATATTTCTAATATCATCTTCAATACCTCTACATGGTGTTTCAACAAATTGCAGACTGTCCAATTTTCCATATATACCTCTAGAAACTGGTGGATGAATTATTTCAATGCAGTTATGACTACTCTGGAAAATATTGTTGGTGCATTCTTCAGTCCAAAAGGCATGACTACGTACTGGTAGGACCCCCATTTTGTGGAAAAAGTGGTCTTGTACCTATCTTCTGGGGCTATCTTGATTGGATGGTAGACTGAGAATCGATCGATGAATGAGTAAACTTCCTGGCCTCCTACATTCTCCAACACCTCGTCTATGAAAGGGGTAGGAAATGGGTAATGTAGGACAGCATCATCCAACTTCACCAGGTTGACACCTATCCTTATCCCTCCCTGCTTCTTGTCCTTAACTACCATAGGGCTTACCCATTCAAATTCCTCCACTGGTTCTATGATTCTAGCCTCCAACAACCTGTCAATTTTTGCTTTCACTTTTTTCTTATATATTAGGTTTAGTCTATAGGGTCTTTGTATGACTGGTGTCATCATAGGTCTGAGAGGTATCTTCATTTCACCTAGCTCTCCTACTACACCTGTCATTTCCGTGAATGTTGTTGGGAACATGTCGTTGTACTCGCATAGTAACTCTGTTATGCTTTCTACTGTTTCCTCATCCAAGTAGTCTCCAATGCTGGCCATTTTGGGATTATAAGCTATCCCAATGTTGAATTTCTTCACCTTGATCGACACAACAAATCCTTCTGATTCCAGAGGTGGACTCTCCACCTCTCTTTCACCTTCAATTTTTGTTATTTGAATGTTGTACGGGTCATCTTCATATGGTTCTTCTTCGTGCACATGGTAGCATGACAATAGTTCTTTTAATTTCTATCTGTTATGTTGTTGATCTTATATCATAAGTTCAAATTCTAGTTCCTTAATGAATAACACCCCTCTGATTTGTTTGCGTGTTGAGTCTATGTTGGGGTTCTCATGTTCAAATGAGAAAGTGACTGTAAAATTCTGTTGTAATACTGCCCAATTTGTAGTTCCTCTGTGCAATTCCTGCTCTATATATGAGTTTTCTGGAATCCCTTCTAATGTGTTAATAAAGTTATGAGGCCATTCCTCTGGTGGTGTCATTCTCCATAGTGTTCTTCACTTCTCCAAGTGTTCTACTGGTGTCCCCTATCCATTGTATTTCTGCAGTTGGTTTCTTCCCTATTTTGTGCCAAATCTGATGCACAGTAACTGATTACATTAGTACCAGTCCATGTCTGTCTCTTTGTGCACACCCCACAATCTTGCAGGTGTTTCCTTGAGTTCTATATCTAGAGCTAAGAGCCTCTGATTTTATAACACTTCATATTTGTATCTTGTTTAGAATTCTTCTAAGTCATTCACCCTGTGGAAGCTGGGAGGTTTTGTTATCTCTGTACCTACCCATATTACTTCATGATCTATTCTTGCACATATTCTTGTGGAGACTTCATGTAACCTCTGCTGCCAATTCTCCAACCCTGTATCTGAGTGTGACGTGCATGGCATGATACTTCTCCAACTGAGTACCTCATCTGCAGTTGGATTCAAATAATATTCTTCTCGTGTGGTGGTTCCGTACAACTGGTTAATTTCCTTCGGGTCTAAACAAGTGGATTATATAAACCTTTCCCCTTCTAATGGATCTAATGGCACAATGACTCTGTATTATCTTGATTCGAATGCCATCTTCCTCATCTTTAAGTTGATTATGGCCTGGTTTTTAAACACCCAATCCATGTCAATAAATTCTGGATAAGTTGTTATGCCATCCACTATCTCTATCACTTTGAAATCAACTTTAGTGCACACTCCATCCAGATCTACTGTCACCCCTTTTAACCTTCCAATTGGGAGAAATTTGTGTTGATTTTCTAGTTTCAGCTGAACATGTGAATATGCTAATGAAGGCTCTCCCATGCATTTCCATGTATTCTTGGGTAACACATTTACTTTGGATCCTAAATCTAGTATAATATATCCCATGTTGAAATCTCCAATGTTGATGTTCAATCTGAATTCTCTGCTTGTTCTCCTCCTTGTATGCAGGTGATTACCTATTTTTTGTTCTAGATTTCCTTTTGCCTCTGTGATACATCTTTCTAACATATTTTGTAACAATTTAACAGATGATGGATCATTTAGTAGTTTGACACACGATTGAACATAATTCTTAATCATACTTACTTGTCCTAGGGTTGTGATTCATTAGTGGGATCCATCGATGGAGGCATCCCGTATGTGGTACTTCCTGAGTATGTTGCATAGTTGATGTTGATGCAATGTATGGATTCAATAATTATTGTCTGGCCTGCTTGAATATATCCTTTTCATTTTGCACATCAAACTTCTTCTGCGGTTCAACATTCGTCTTCACCCATTGGTGTTGTGTTGGATCTTGTCTTGCTACGTCATTTCCTGTCTTAGCTCCTCCATGTGTAACTATGTTGATATTTATTTCATCATCCCTTGCTTCCACCGAAATCCACTAAACATTCTGATTGTTCTGATTTCTCTTTTCCTGGATCTTCCCCAATAGTGTGGGACAATCTTCTATGTCATGATCTGATGCACGACAATACATACATGTCGCAGGTGGAAGTGGAAATTCTCTTGAATAGTGTCATGGTTTTTGAAATTTGTGGAATACCATTGGTGCTCTTCCTCTTCCAAAGCCTCCTCTTTCTCTTCCTCTACCTATGTAGCCAACTCAATCTTGTGTTGTAATGGCGCACCTGGTTATACTGTGCGAGATTGTAGTGTGGCTGCACGATATTATAGTGTTGCGACATAGTGTTATATTGTTACTACATGGTGTTATGTGGGGCTAGTACTTGGTTAAACTATGGTGTAGATTTCTAGATCATCATTTCTTCCTGCACCCTATACATGTCTGATGTTATTTCCCTCATCAGGTCCTTGTTCCTACAATATTTGTCATCATGGCGTACTGACTTGAAAAAGTTGCAATATGAACTCTTAGGTATTTTCTGGTATTTCTACATCATTAGACAATGATATGTATCATGCCCCTGTTTCTTACATATTTCACACCATAGTCCTCCTATTGGAAAGGGGTTTGGCAATCCCATTTCCATGTACTGCACGAGTGTTGGGAATTCATTCTTATGGTGTCCTTCTATCCTACATGTGGTACACAAAATGACTTCTCTTTTGTCCTTACCCTTATTCTAGTTTAGTTGAACTATTAATTTCTTCATATCCTCCTTTAACTCCTCTATGGATGGATCTGTCTTCTGATATTGGTTCTATTCTACTTGTAGGGATGTCTACAGAGCCTCTTCCTAGGTCTGAAACTTCTATTTTCACAAGGGTTATTTCAAGTGTGGGAGTAATGAATTGACAAACATATTCCTATGATGCATATCAATCATGACATACTTTAGCTTTCCATTCAATTGTTTGAATCTCTAGTCAATCTCCCACACAAATTCTCCTCATTTTTGTCTAATCTCTATCATCTCATTAATGTATTGATCCTCTGAGCTAGGCTTCCGGAATTCATTTATCAATATCTTTTTTATATCTCCAATAGTTTTGGTTGTCCCTGACGGATTGTTTGCAACTAAGATCATGTACCAATCCAGTGCACGATCTCTTATCCTGATGGATAACTGTGAAAGTTTAGTGTCCTCATATGTGATCTATTTCTCTTCCCATATCTTTTCACAAATTAACAAGTTCTTCTCAGGGTCCTCTGACGTCTCTCCTTTGAATTCTGGTAACCTGATGGTGGGATCATGTCCTTCCATCCTGAATGTTGCACCACTACCTTAGCGCAGTGTAGAGACTTGACTAATTCTTCATGAACTGGCTCCCCCAGTTGTTTTTCCCTGTGTATATGTACTTCCTGCTGCCTTCCTTCTCCCGAAATTCGGTTGTCTATATGGTGAACTTTTATTATTGGTGTATTAGTCACACATGGGTTTATGGGTTCCACACTATCATTGATATGGATAGGAGTGTTTCCTTCTATTTCTACTCTTGGACCTCTCATATTCCTTTCGTAGGTCGCACACAATATTTCCTCAATCTTCTCCACATACCCAAGATCCTCTACCTCTTCTCCATCACTTCCCTATCCCTCCCTTGTGGATATGTCTCTCTTCTTGGTATTCATCTTATATTGGTAGGGTACTCCAATGCACATTCTTCTATCTATTTCCATGATTTGCTTGATATGGTCTTCCCCATCATGATTGGGTCCAAGGCCTCCTCCTTCTTCCTTTTATCCATTTCTCCCTCCATTTATCCTTCTCCTATTAGTGCTTCCCTCCTTTCCCCATGCACATAGACAAGTTTAGCTATTTGATGCCATTTTCATTACACCTTTGTTATATAGTAATATCTTAATGGAAGTATATAACGATTTGTTATACCTAACTTGAGTTCCCTTAAAGAACTCTTTCTCTACTATTTTGTAAGACTTCACTATATCTACTGCAAATTCTATGATAAATCCTACAACAATGTTGTCTAACAAAAAATATATTGCACACATAAATTTATTGTCAACTTGTTGTAACTACGTGATCTCTTCAGAATTCCACTCTAGCTGTCTCATCCAATTTGTAGGATGGTTGTGTTTCAACCTTAATATCCACTCTTGCAACACATGTGGGAAATCACGAAAAAATACTTCATGCAAGTCACCGAATACATACTTGTCCATATATTTGCACGATGTTAACTTCGGGTTTCTATTATCTTTCTACGGAAAATCCAGCTCCTTTGTTTTCAAGAAGCTCTATATCTATGCCTTCGTTGGGCTCCACAACCTCATCATCCCATTTTAGATTCTCATTCTCTTAACGTCTTGTCGTCAAATCTGGCACTCTTTTTACACTTCTTCAATAGATCTCATTCACTCAGTCCCGTCTTGTTCCAACCAACCAGCAACGAAACCATTGTTGGTTTTTTATTCTAGTTTATCAGTTATCTACTCTGATCTTACCTTAATGTCATAGGTTGACCCAGGTTCAAATTTAACAAGCTTCCAACAAAATCCCTGTAAAACTATCGCCCCCCCTGGTAAACTAAAAGACAATGCAGTACACCAAGTGTATTGCGCAGTCTCACCCGAGATAGCTCTATGGGTGGGCACAATACTCAAGTGTTTTCATCCTGGGAATGAGTGGAGATATGTGGTTGTACCTTGCAATATTTATTTATTTAGTCTAACCTTTTGATTAAAAAAATTATTCTTATTCATGCATGCAGAGTATCATATCTAACTAGTTTCTTCATTCATTCATCTAACATTTAATTCTTAACAACAATAGAGATGCATACATTCAATCACATAAAATAAGATTTACCGTGGTTCACCCCCTCATGGACTACATCCACAAATATATTTCTCTTGAGCTCTTTATTATGTATCAACAATATGTCACGCCGCACATGTTTACAGTCTTGGATATTACAATATCAACAGGGTTCCCGATCCCCGTGAGGCTGACTAGATCACATTAGGCTCCTCAGCCTACAATCTAACCCTCGGGATCGAGTTTCTCAATCCTTCTCTAGCTCACCAGATTACAAAATGTTGCAGTTCTTACACTCTGTCTTCCCTTAGACCTCCTATGTACTACTTATATATTATCTTGTCTCATAAGCCATTACATTACATTTCAAAAACCCTAACTCTAACGTAGTTAGGTCTCCCTTGCTTGAACACCTCACATGCTTCCCTCACACATGCTGCTTTTCCTTCAAGTTGTACTTTCTTTCCTTCGTTATTCTCTCCCCAAAAATAGACTTTCCACCCAAATGGGTCTGTGTCCAACAATCATGTACAAATATTAGTTGTAAGGAAAGAAAAATGAAAAAAAAAAACAGAATACACAGTGCTTGGTGAGATCACCGAAAAAGAAATTTCAAAGGTGCTAAAAAATTAAAATCTATAACAACAGGAGCAACATGTACCTCAAAATCCTATAAGTGTTGTTAGAATATCTTCCAGATTAACTATACCCCCTGAACGATACTCTCCTTCATTATATCATTTACTATTGACTAATTCTGGTGAACCATAAATTTATGAAGAGGCAATGTAGGTATACACTAAAAAGAAGTGGGAGAAAGGCATGAAAGAGGAAATGGATTCCTTGGTAAATAANGTGGTTGTACCTTGCAATATTTATTTATTTAGTCTAACCTTTTGATTAAAAAAATTATTCTTATTCATGCATGCAGAGTATCATATCTAACTAGTTTCTTCATTCATTCATCTAAAATTTAATTCTTAACAACAATAGAGATGCATACATTCAATCACATAAAATAAGATTTACCGTGGTTCACCCCCTCCTGGACTACGTCCACACATATATTTCTCTTGAGCTCTTTATTATGTATCAACAATATGTCATGCCGCACATGTTTACAGTCTTGGATCTTACAATCTCAACAGGGTTCCCGAACCCCGTGAGGCTGATTAGATCACATTAGGCTCCTCAGCCTACAATCTAACCCTCGGGATCGAGTTTCTCGATCCTTCTCTAGCTCACCAGATTACAAAATGTTGCAGTTCTTACACTCTGTCTTCCCTTAGACCTCCTAAGTACTACTTATATATTATCTTGGCTCATAAGACATTACATTACATTTCAAAAACCCTAACTCTAACGTAGTTAGGTCTCCCTTGCTTGAACACCTCACATGCTTCCCTCACACATGCTACTTTTCCTTCAAGTTGTACTTTCTTTCCTTCGTTATTCTCTCCCCCAAAATAAAATTTCTGCCCAAATGGGTCTGTGTCCATCAATCATGTACAAATATTAGTTGTAGGGAAAGAAAAATGAAAAAAAAAAAACAAAATACACAGTGCTTGATGAGATCACCGAAAAAGAAATTTCGAAGGTGCTAAAAAATTAAAATCTATAACAACAGGAGCAACATGTACCTCAAACTCGTATAAGTGTTGTTATAATATCTACCATATTAACTATACCCCCTGAACGATACTCTCCTTCATTATATTATTTACTATTGACTAATTCTGGTGAACCATAAATTTATGAAGAGGCAATGTAGGTATACACTAAAAAGAAGTGGGAGAAAGGCATGAAAGAGGAAATGGATTCCTTGGTAAATAACCAGACTTCGGATTTGGTTCAGTTACCTGTAGGAAAAAGAACATTGCAGAATAAATGGGTTTACAGGTTGAAGGAAGAAGACGGAGGGAAAAAATGGTACAAGGCTAGACTTGTTATAAAGGGGTTTGCACAAAATAAAGTTATAGATTTTGATGAAATATTTTCTCCTGTTGTTAATATGACTTCAATTAGGACTATTTTAAGTCTTGTGGTAGTAGAAGGTTTGCACCTTGAACAATTAGATGTAAAAACAACTTTTCTCCATGGGTATTTAGAAGAAGAGAATTATATGCAACAACCACAAGGGTATGAGGTCACAAGAAATGATAATCTAGTATGCAGGTTGAATAAGAGCTTGCATGGCCAAACGCAAGCTCCATGGTAGTGGTATTTGAAGTTTGACAGGTCTATGACAGAACAAGGTTATAGTAGATGTCATTCAGATCATTGTGTTTATTTTAAAAGGCTAGAAAATAGAAGCTATATTATCTTGCCATTGTATGTAGATGACATGTTTGTTGCAAGGTCTAATATGCAAGACATAAATGTACTCAAGAATAAATTAGCTAATTCATTTGCAATGAAATATTTATGTGTTGCAAATAAAATCATTGGTATGAGAATAACAAGAGACAAGAAAAAACGCAAATTGACATTGTCTGAGGGTGAGTACATAAAGAAGGTGTTGGAAAGGTTTATAATGTAGAATGAAAAATTAGTTAGTACACCTTTGACCAACCATTTCAAATTAACCAAAGAAATGTGTCCCAAGACACATGAGGAGATATAATACATGTCCAGAGTCCCATTCATCAACAATTGGTACCTAAATGTATGCGATGGTTTGTACAAGACCAGATATTGCACATGCAGTGGGAGTTGTGAGCAGGTATATGAACAATCCAAATAAAGAACATTGGGAGGAAGTAAAGTGGATTCTAAAGTATTTGAGAGGTATTTCTACTCATGCATTATGTTTTGGAGGTTCAAAAACTGTTCTAGGATATGTTGATTTAGATATGGTAGGTGATAAAGATAGAAGGAGGAGCACCACAGGGCATGCTTTTACTATAGGTGGAAAAAAAGTAAGTTGTATTTCAAAACTATAAAAGGTTGTTTCAATTTCAACAATAGAATCAGAGTATGTTGTTGCTACAAAGGCTAATAAATAAATGATTTGGTTATAGAGGTTTCTGGAGGAATTGGGAAAGAAGCAAGAGAATAAAAGGTTGTACTATGATAGTGAAAGTGCCATTTATATTGAAAATAAATCATCCTTCCATTAAAATACTAATAATACATATCTCAGGTACCATTTCATACGATCCATCTTGGAAGATGGACATTTGAAGTTGGAAAAGATACATACTAGCCATAATCTCACAGACATGTTAACAAAGGTAATAACCAGGGAGAAACTGAGTTCCTGCTCAGTTTTAGTTGGTATTCAAGAATGAAGGTGAAGATGATAATTTATTCAGGTCCAAGTTGGCATATAGTCCAACAGGTACAACAATAGTGGAGTTGTTGTGAGTAGTCTCCAAGTGGGAGATTGTTGGTTGTGGAGACTGATTATCTTCCTGATTCATAAGTTTGTTTCAACCGTGCTTGGACGCCATTCCCTAATGGTGGGTGTGGGAGGATCCCCCCCCCCCCACAACTGTCACGAGGGGGGTCCAAGCAGGGGCAATGGCAATTTTTGTAGCCCCCCCTGGCGGGGGATTTGGGGGAAGAAATGAAATATTAGGAAAAATTGCCTTGTAAAATATTGTAGTTTTGTACTCAATATGGACCGTTCATTATAAGGTCACAAATATGACGATAGAAGTTATTTTAGGGATTTTTTCTCTAGAAGAAAACCCTATTTTGTGAGGAAATTGTATTGCAACTATGTATTATTGCGAATATTGTATTCTAAGAGAAGAGAATGTGAGATAAATAAGAGGAAGTTATAGTGGGTGTGTTGTAGGTTATATCCCTTCATTTTGTTGGATAATAAAAAGGAATGACCCAACAATTTCTCTAGTGGAAGTAGCCCACACTGGGTGAACCACATATATTTGTTCCTCTATTGTATTGTGTATCTCTTGTGCTTTATTTCCACTTTTATTTTATTTTATTGCTCAGTGATCCTATTTTTCTAACAGAGGCATGGGTCCAAAGTTGTGGGAACCATGGATGATTTTAGGGGCTAAATTTCGCTCATGGGATAATTTTCCATGGTTTTTCCAAAAACAAGAT
>JZKD02S1605315.1:148575-168155 GCA_000966675.3 Picea glauca | reverse complement strand
CAAGGGGCAAAGGAGAGGTCATTCACTCATTTGTTCACTCCAAGAGTTTGAGAGAGAGCAAGAGGATGAGGTTTTAGGCATTGGGAGAGGAAAGCTTGGGCGCCTCCTTGCATGGAGGGCTCATGGAGGCTTAGAGCCCAGTTTATTTAGTGGGGAGCTTCCAATTTTGAGGAGGGCGCACTTGAGGAGGAGGGCGCACTTGAGGAGGACTTGAGGAGGAGGGCGCACTTGAGGAGGAGGGCACATCATCAGTGGGGAGGTCTTAGAGAGCTCAGTTTGCAGTGGGGTCTGTTTCAGAGGGAGGCTACACTTTAGTATCAGAGTATTGTGGAGGGGTTTCTTGTTCAGAGCTTCCAGTTGGCATCTGGCTCCATTTCTGTGGTCTTGGCATCATTTTTGGGGGGCGCACCATTCTAGGGCGCTCTTGCTTCATTTGGACTTGTATTTCAGCTTGGATCAAGCTGCTATTGTATCAAGTTCATCTATATTTTGTACTTGTTGTATTCCACCATCTATTCTCCTCATATATAGACATATATTCCAAACTAGTTTTCCCCGAGGGGGGTTTATCTCGGTCATGTTGACCAAAAATACATGTGTTAAATTTCATGTGTGTTTGAGTGAAGAACTACTATATTTTCAGCTGTAAAGATCTCTAGGTGTGTTACATTTATTTTAGTATGCATGCGCTAACCCTTGGTGACTAAAACTACATGCTAGAGTGTAGATTTTCTGAGGACCTATGAGGCTGCCACCTAAGGTCTGTCCTTGACCTTAGTATGGCTCTAAATTTCAACTGTGTGGCTGTCTTCTCTTGTTGTTTTAGGACAGCAAACAGTCACCAAACTTTCTGCTCAATATTTAATGGTTAAGTGTTCTTTTAAGGTGCCCTTGCAAGTGTTTTCTTTACTCAATGTTAGCACATGCATAATAAATTAAAACACATAACACTACCTCTAGATCTTTGAACTTTAAAATGCTGATCTACACTTCTAAGCATGCATAAATTTCACACAGGTATTTTTGGTCAACATAACCCTGGATAAAAACCCCCCGGGGAAAACCAGTTTGGGATATATGTCTATATAATGATGANTGAGAGAGAGCAAGAGGATGAGGTTTTAGGCATTGGGAGAGGAAAGCTTGGGCGCCTCCTTGCATGGAGGGCTCATGGAGGCTTAGAGCCCAGTTTATTTAGTGGGGAGCTTCCAGTTTTGAGGAGGGCGCACTTGAGGAGGAGGGCGCATCATCAGTGGGGAGGTCTTAGAGAGCTCAGTTTGCAGTGAGGTCCGTTTCAGAGGGAGGCTACACTTTAGTATCAGAGTATTGTGGAGGGGTTTCTTGTTCAGAGCTTTCAATTGGCATCTGGCTCCATTTCTGTGGTCTTGGCAGCATTTATGGGGGGCGCACCATTCTAGGGCGCTCTTGCTTCATTTGGACTTGTATTTCAGCTTGGATCAAGCTGCTATTGTATCAGGTTCATCTATATTTTGTACTTGTTGTATTCCACCATCTATTCTCCTCATATATAGACATATATTCCAAACTAGTTTTCCCCGGGGGGGTTTTATCCCGGTCATGTTGACCAAAATACACGTGTTAAATTTCATGTGTGTTTGAGTGTAGAACTACTGTATTTTCAGCTGTAAAGATCTCTAGGTGTGTTACATTTATTTTAGTATGCATGCACTAACCCTTGGTGACTAAAACTACATGCTAGAGTGTAGATTTTCTGAGGACCTATGAGGCTGCAACCTAAGGTCTGTCCTTGACCTTAGTATGGCTCTAAGTTTCAACTGTGTGGCTGTCTTCTTTTGCTGTTTTAGGACAGCAAACAGTCACCAAACTTTCTGCTCAATATTTAATGGTTAAGTGCTCTTTTAATGTGCCCTTGCAAGTGTTTTCTTTACTCAATGTTAGCACATGCATAATACATTAAAACACATAACACTACCTCTAAATCTTTGAACTTTAAAATGTTGATCTACACTTCTAAGCATGCATAAATTTCACACAGGTATTTTTGGTCAACATAACCCTGGATAAAAACCCCCCGGGGAAAACCAGTTTGGGATATATGTCTATATAATGATGATCAAAGCATGAGATACAACAAGTAATACAATTCAAAGGAACCTGTATACATAGCAAGCTCCTCGCGAGCCTTGCCACAAGATCCAGTGAGATATACGCCCAAGGCTTGGTGCGCCCTCTCCCTTTGTTGCTCTCTCCACTGAAATGAAGCGCCCTCCTTCCTCTTTGACCCAATGAATAAACCCCTCCACAGAAAGATGCACCATTGTGTTGCCTCTCTACTGAACTAGTCAAAACTGACTTCCTCCAAGCGAAACTGCTACCAGGTAGTGTGCACTCCACTCCTATGGTATGCCCTCCTTCCTCTTTGACCCAATGAAGAAACCCCTCCACAGAAAGATGCGCCTCTGTGTTGCCTCTACACTGAACCAGTCAGAACTAACTTCCTCCAAGCGAAACTGCTACTAGGTAGTGTGCACTCCACTCCTATGGTGCACCCTCCTCCTAGCAGATGTGATCACCATCAAATAACTGAGGCCTAAGCATCCATGAGCCCTCCATGAACATGTGCGCCCAAGCTTNCTGAATTAAATCCTCATTCCAAACTTTGTAAAAAATAATTTGTTGGTAAAGTTTGATGTCGGCGATCAATTCGAAGACAAAAGGCCAAAAGTCTCAAGAAGGTGAAACAAATCACTTGATGGTTAGCATTCCAAGGCAGCCCTATATCAAAGAATGTTGTTGGATGTGAAGACAACCAAGAGGGATGGAGAGGAAATGAAGAAGAAGGGCGATGGTTAAAAATGAGGACTCGGGAAGAAGAAACCTGCATGAAGATTGGAGGATGAAGGAGCCACTGACCCTGTCCATGCATGAGCAACGGTTATCCCTGAGCCATGCAATCTGCAAATGCTATCAGCAAGTAACAATACACGATTTTTGTGTGTATAGCTTGCCCTTTGTAGCTATTTCCTAAGACTGAATAAATCCCCATCGAATGTGGGTTTTCCTCTTTGGATTTCTGGGGTAAAATCTGTTTATGGTGCATTTAAATTCTGTGGTTGATGAATACTTGTGTGAATGAGCATTGTGGATGTTTTCTTTTCTTCTTCTTGTTCTGGCTATGTTAAATAAATCACTGAAATGATAGCTACTGCATTCAAACAGATTGGGTGTGACCCTGTCTAAATCTGAGCAATTCCACCTGTTTATTGAATGTTGGGTTCAGCAACTGTATGCACCTTCAGCACTGTCATTGTTCTCTGTTTCTGTGGTTAATTTATTGGGACTCTAACTGTTGGCTTTCCCCAACTCCATTTGTATTTACTATTTATCAATCACTAAAATTCAATAATGGTTTAAATGTTGAGCAAAAGACTACTATAGCAATACAATTCTCCAGTCCAATGCATCTTGGACATCTACAGCTCGATCTTCCCTTATTTGGAAATCTTGATAGTTAGCTACAGCATTAATGTCCAATTGCTTGATAGTTGGATGCTATGGAAATCATAAATTCCACCATTTGGGATTTTATTGGCTTGTGGGCTATCTAACCATATGCTATAGCCTAAATTTGCATCACATAATCTGTTCAAATCTGAGAGACACCTAAAAGGGTTGTTGGGTGTTGTTCCAGATATACATGACCAATGAAATTGCTCATGGCCAATGCGTTCACTGTCACTGGACTGGCTATCAAAATTTAGAGGCCTGTGCAGCGTTCTGCTATTGTTGATTCATGAAAGGAGTGCTGGAACCGTTGATTGGTGGCCACCGCACTAATCACATGCGATTGGATCGCTGACATATGAGTTTTAAACGCCAATCGACCCTTGCTTATCCTGCTACAGCTATATGCCTCCAAGCCACATATGAAGATGTGGAACCCAGAGTTCAGCACAGCCATATATCCCAGATTTGTAATTGGGAAGTGCTGGATAATTCAAGCTATAGGGGTGTGTGATTTTAACAAAGTTGTACAGTGCTGCGTAGCTAGTAGGTACATTTACACAACTGCATAAACAATTCAATTGATTGTCCATAAGAGTGCATTGTTTAATTTTAACTCAACAGAGTATAATATTCTATGTTGTTTGCACATTCACGGACAGAGCTTAAAATGCAGCTGGTCTTAGAATTAGAAAGGTTTGAGCTTCATAACTGAGCATTGTTATTGGCACTACAAAGCCAACAAGCCAAGTCTTGAAACCAGATCTATTGACAGATATTACAGAGGCAAAATTTTGTTTTCACAGAAGATCTGTTTGCCTTCTAGAGCTATATTTGTTTAATGTGCATCACTTCCTTTAGAATTTTCTGCAGATGTGATGATTATCTGTAAAGACGTCTCTATCTCGAGGGATAAAAAAGTTTTTGAAGAATAGTTGCTAACTGTGATAATATTGGTTGTCTGTAGGAGACAGTGTGTGATGAGGGAAGGAGGACTGTGTGTCAGTGAGGGATTGCAGCCAAGTGGAGGGGTCTGTGCGAGTGCAGAGGGGCGTACGGGATCCGTACAATAGGGTACAAGTAAGGATGGAGTGCAGGCTAAGGTACAGTTTGAGGAAGAGGGCAGAGGTGTCTTGATGGATGCTCACGGGGATCTCGAAGAGATGGTTTTCGATAAAGGTAGGCCGTAGGGTGGTGAGGCAGAGATTGGCCATGTATACCATCACCAGAGTAAATCTCGGGATTGTTCCCCTCCTCCAAAGTATATTTTCCTTGTAGAGTGCAAAGATTGATGGATCAATGCAAGCTATGGTGAGATCGCTAAACACCAAGTTCATCGGTGTTGGAACTAGTAGATCGGGCAAAACAACTAGGGATTGGCCACCTCTCCCATCAAAAGTTAACGTGGATCCAATGGAGGAAGGATTTGTGGTGGATTTGAGCCCCAAGTTGAAGAAAGTGATGATTGAAGCTAGTGCTAGTATGTTTGTGGGTGTACCTACTAAGATTGAGCAACTGTTTAGTAATGGTATCTCTCAGTCTCAAAAGGACCTAGGGTTTTCTCCCCCTCTTGAAGGGGTTTCTGCTAGTTCTTTTCCATCTGCGTCCCAGAGTTCATATCCGAAGATAGGGAATGACTCCTTTGAGCCTTCTCAAGTGCAATTAGTTTCGTATGGAGAGGGGACACATGTGCCTCCTTTAGCTCCTTTGGGGAACGCTAAAACTCCTTCTCAAGATTCAAATGACTTCGACTTTTTTCTAGCAAACAACAAGGGCTATTTTAAGGGATGCCAGAACCTAGAATCTCAAGGTGTGATCCTGTTTCTTTTGTGAAGTATATCAAATGAGGAGGCATTTAAGAAGATGGTGTATCTAGAACTGGGAAGCTAAGCGGATTTGGGGTTTGGGTTCTAAGTACGTGTACCTTATGTTCAACTGTGATGTCATTTCTTGACATGTGCTTCAGTTTGGTACTTTGAAAACTATTGGCTCTCTTGCTTATGTCCAATCCTGGTGGCTAGATTTCAACCCTGACGACCGCAGCCAGGCTAATTACTCCCTTTGGATGGACTTTCCCTCCCTCCTAGTGGACATGTGGCCATTCATTGACTTGAGTATTATGGCCATTGCAGCAAAGATGGGTTGGAAGATCAATCAGATGGATGTGAAGACAGCATCTCTGAATGGTTTTATAGAGGAGGGGGTATATATTAGGCATGTTCGAGGTGTTTGGGAGAGAGTCTCACGTGTGCCTCTTGAAAAAGGCACTGTATTGTTTGAAGCAAGCTCCACGAGCTTGGTATTCCAGAATTGACTATTACTTATTGCAGATGGGCTTTGAGAAGAGTGAGGCGGATCCGAATCTCTACTACATTGTTTGTAGAGATGATACTCTCATTCTTATCCTATATGTTGATGACTTGTTTATCACTAGAGGGGAGGAGCTCATAGTTAATTGCAAGAGGGGTCTTGGTTTAGAGTTTTAGATGAAGGACTTAGGATTGATGCACTAATTCTTGGGCATGGAGTTTGGCAGGAGGATGGGCACGTTTTTCTAGGACAGGGGAAGTATGCAACGGATATTCTGAGCAGATTTCAGATGGAGGATTGCAGACCCATGTCGACACCTATGGTCACCAACTTGAGGAAGCTTAGTGCTTCTAAGTCCAAGTTGGTGGATACCACAAGATATCGCCAATTGGTTGGTTCTTTGATGTATCTGGTCAACACTAGACCAGATATTTGTTTTGCTTTGAACACTCTTAATCAGTATATGGTGGAGCCTAGGAGAGTGCACTTGGTAGCAGCAAAACATGTTTTGAGGTACATACCAGGGTCAGTGGAGTATGGTTTGGACTACGTCAGAGGTGATGGGGTCAGGTTGATTGGCTATACAAACTCAGAGTGGGCAGGATGTGCAATTGATAGGAAGAGCCCTTTAGGGTGTTGTTTTGGGTTGTGGGATGAGCAGTTGTTTCTTGGTTCATCCAGAAACAGAGGTCAGTGGCACTGAGTTCTGCTAAGGCTAAGGCAGAGTATATGGCAGCTAGTCAAGCCAACTGCGAGGCTATTTGGCTTCGCAAGTTATTGGTTGGTCTATTTGGTCATGAGTTGAGGTCTACAGTTATTCACTGTGATAATCAGAGTTGCATCAAGCTCTCTRAGAATCCAGTCTTTCATGACAAGTCGAAGCACATAGAGATCAGATACCAYTTCATCMGTGATTGGGTTCAGAGAGGGGCAGYTCAGCTTGAGTACATACCTACTGATGAGCAAATTGCAGACATTCTCACGAAGTCTTTGCCAAGGGGCAAGCATGTCTACTTCAGAGACAAAATGGGAGTGGTGAAGAACACTTTCTTTGGTAAGAGGGAGTGTTGAGTTCCGGTACCTTGGGAAGTGCTCCCCTAGTGTTATTGAGTGTCTAACACTAAAGGGGGAAAAAGTGACCCTCCCTCACTTTACTTTATGTTATGAAGTCAAAGTGACTTTATGAGCTCATTAAGTCATAAGTGACCCTCACTCACTTTACTTTATGTTATGAAGTCAAAGTGACTTTATGAGCTCATTAAGTCATAAAGTGACTTTATAACTTAAAGTGACTTGGGGAACTTAAGCAAAGGGGGAGATATAATCTCCACCCTTGATCTTGGTTGGCTAAGACCTAATCCTAGCCATTGATTCCTCAGTTAGCCTAAGGATGAGGCCAAAGGTAAAGAGAAGGAGGGAAAAGGCACTCATTCATCACTTGAGAGTTAGAGTGAAGAGAAGAGGAGGAAGAAGGTGATTTTGGAGGAAGAGAAAGAGAAGGACACACCATTGGAAAGGGGGTGCACAAGCTTGGAGAGGGGTGCACTTGAGAAGAGGGCGCACCAAGCCAAGAGGAGGGGCGCACTTGTGAGGAGGGCACAAACTTCAACGTAGCAGGCAAGCAAAGGAGAAGGGCACAAATCCCAAGGAGGGCACACACTTCAAGGAGAGACTTGTATGCCAAGCTTGAGAGGAGTTGGCTATTGTAATCAGGTTCCTCTTGTTTGTTTCCTTCTTGTACTATTTCTCTAAGAACTCCATAATAAATTCTGCTCTTCAACTAGTTTTCCCCATGGGGGGTTTTCCAGGGTCATGTTGACCAAAAACACGTGTTAAATTCTGTGGTTGGCTTATTTTATTTCAGCATTAAAAGTGGAAAAGATAAGAGGTGAATATCATGTTTTAATAACTGTTATAATACTAATTTCTGGACAGCAAAAACTTCCTAAATTAAACCTTATGACAGCAGCAATAAATGAACATGATATCAGTCCTAAAGGCAGAGTTATATCAGCAATGAGACAGTTCTGTTAGCAGTCCAAAAAAAACAGCAATTAAACAGTCCTGTTCATCACCTCAAAACAGTGCCTAAACAATATCAAAGACAGACCTGTTAGGAAGCCTTTTGGAATCTCAAAATTCTTCACAGCTGAAGGCAATTAAGCTATTGATTTGTACAATTTATATTTTGGCTACTAATGCTTGTGGCGAGTGTTGTGTTTGAAGGATAAGTGATTACTTAGGGAGCTGCAAGTCTAGAGATGGACATTGAAGCTCAAGAGTGCATGTTGGGCTGTTTGGTGAAGATCTTATGCAGTTTTGGAGGCTGTCAGAGCCATTATCGTAATACAGAGGGCTTATATCTGTCTATGTATTGTATATTATTTTCTGGTTATGTTAACGAGAGGTATTGAGCACATGGGCCTAATAGAAGGGGCCATAATTCTGAAGAGAGTTGTAAATATATGTTTGGAAGAGAATTGTTAATGCAAGCTGCTATAAATGTATAAGAATGTTGTTGCAATTGCCCATGTGTCAGCTATATTTATTTGATGTATGAGCAAAACTATGTTTTGTGTGCAGAGATGGCTGATTGTACTCATCGGTAGTGGATTAATTGGTCATGATCAATGTTATTCTGTAATTGTCCATGAATTACATGTAAGAATGTTGGTTACAGCTTAATTATGCAATTGTATATATCATGTCCCCATTTTTGGGTTCCCCTGTTTTGTAGTAGAAGGGACTTCCGTGGCTTGTCAGTGGAGAAAAAGGTATAAAAAAGGGGGTCATTTAATGTCACTTAGTTAGGATATGTTATGCTTTTAAAGTGACAATAGGGAAGTAAAATAACTTTAGATTAATAAGTTATTTAACCATTATTAAAGTGACTTTTAATCTTAAAGTGAAAATTGGAGGGAAAATAAGAGTTATATTTGATTTAGTCAAAAAGGGAAAATTCTAGAAGTTACATTTGATTTGGTCAAAAAGGGGAAAGTTCTAGAAGGCATGGAAAAAGGATAAAAGGAGGGATAGAGCCTCACTTTGGCATTATGATTTGATATTTTATTGAGTGCTCTTGTAGCCAGTGTTTTTGTTGGGGTTTTGGGCAAAACCCTTCCACTACAAGTTTAGTTTCGGTGGTGCAATATCCACCCTAGCTAGACAAGGAGGAGGATCCATCCAGGATCTTCATTGGAGCTTCATCTTGGGTTTGTTTCAGTTTTGGGTTGTAGTGATCTGTTTGGAGAGGTTGTGGCACTTGGAGGGTTGGATCTCATATGTTGAGGGGGCCATGGCATGATTCCAGGTTTTTGGCTTGTATTGTGTGTTTTCCGTTGCGGTATTGCACCTGCCATAGCAGCCATTGGATCGTTGTATTCGGATCTTCTTTCATAACAAAATACCACCTATTGTCTCTTCTATTTCTGGTGTATTTGTATTACATGCAATATGTTTGACAAAATGTTTATTAGTAGAATGCATGCAAACTGTTTGTGAAAAAATTTCAACCAAATTAGAGCATCAAGAACATTTATTGCATAGAAAGACATAATATTCCAGCCCATTCTATTGAGGATATTACAGTGGTATCAGAGCTAGTGATCTTGCCAGCCTATGATTGCATCAGAGCACTTTCCTTGGCCAAAGAAGGGAAAAAAATATTTGCAGATTTTTTCTAGGGAAAAAAAAGGGTGGCGCACTTTAGGTTCAGATCTGAAACCTTCTGAGCAGAATTTGGCAAAACAAATTGGATATTTGAATTCTTCTCGGAAAAATACCCAATTTCTAAAAAAAAACAGCCGAAACGGAATCTGGAAAGTGAAGTTATCAACACTTTAAATTCGGAAAATTTTCAGGGTTTTTCCGGAAAAGGCTGCACGATTTACAGTGAAGGGAAATAATGGGAAGGAATTAGAGCTGGTGATCTTGCCAACCTATGATTACATCAGCTATGTTGAAGTTACTTAAAAAGGTTAATCCGAAACATTTGAAGGCACTTTTGAGGGAGCTGAAGGCAAATAAATACATGTATGACTATGAGAAGTATCTAACATTAAATGAGAAGGTCCGTGCAACTTTACCCTTAAAGACTATTACGAGCTCAAGCACGGAAGTTGTCCCAAGGATTTTGGATGAGGATTATTTTAAAAGCATAGGGCAGAAAGTGAAGACAATTATGAAGGATGGGTGGAGGAGCATGCATCTAGCCATGAGGATGTGTGCACAAAGGAAGATCAAATAGTAATCTATGATACATCATTAGAGCTATCCCATGAGGCCGAGGACACTAGTGTGTTAGATGGGTATACCTCTGATGAATCAGCACAAGAAGAGGATGCAGCATCTTTTGATGACATGTTCCAATCAACCAATGTTGAGGATCCCACAACTCTCACCATGTATGATGCTTATGATGTGGGAAGTCTAAGTGTGATATCACCTACACTTGATGAGGATTCAACACCATATCTCAGTTATGATGTTGATGATGATGAGGATGTCATTGTACCTCAACAAGGGTTGGAAGACCAATTATTGGTCAAGGAGGCGCAGATTGTGCAGGTGTTAACAAGGGCAAATGGCACTCATAAATTTATTGAAGATCTTATGTGAAAAAATCAGATGGGGGAGAGACAAAACAGAATTGCAAATGGGATCACTAGTGCTCAATTACGCATCATCAAAGAAATCTGATTACTTGCAGTTGTTCATGGATAGAGACCTTGCTCTTAAGTTCGTTGAAGACAAGGAAAGGGAGATTGAGGAGCTTTGTTAGCAGCTTAGTTTGGCACGCTCTTCATTGATGATAGCAACAGAGACTCAATCATCTTTGGTAGCGATAGCACATGAGGGCATGAGTGGCACTCATGATTTGGGGGAGGAGCCTCTTGTGACGATCCCGCACAGGGAGCATTCAGAGTTGCAGGTGCTGGAGGAGAGGTTTGATGAAGAAGATTTTGATTGTGCACCTGTTTTTCATTGTAGGGATCATGAGCGATTCTTTTTGGCTCAAGGCTTAGCTACAGAGATAGTAGTTAAGCAAATTCCTTGTGGACCAGCCAACAAGGAAGCGTATGCACCAGTTAATTGGGCGATTGAGATTATGTGGATACATCACTCTAGGATCCAGGTTCAGTTGATGTCAGTAGAAGGATTGATACAGTGGCACATATACAATACAAGATGGTACATGATGATACAGTGGTGTGTAGTGGGATACAGCAATGTACGATGGTATGTAGTGAGTTTTGGGGATATTTCCCCTGGGGCGACCTCCAGACAGAGACTTCAAAATATCATTGAGTTTGGTTCATCCAGGATCAATGAGTGGATGGACGAACTTCATGGAGAGGTATATCCCTCGGAGATTGATCTTCGAGTGGGATATCACCAGAGCATGGACAAAGAGCAGGATACCTGCAGGGTTGCTCTCAGACGTTACCTTGAGTCCTTGGTCATAACATTGGGGTTGACCAACGCACCTAACACTTTCCAGTCTTGCAGGAAGGGGCAACAACATCTAGTGTTATTTTATGATGTCAGTGGTATATTCGACAGGATGTGGAGGACTCACCTAAATCAGTTGGGTGAGACAGGCAGGATTATAGTCGTGTCAGAGTTCTTTGGTTTGGACTATGTGGTCGAAGCATAGCAGGAGATCTAGATTGTATTGGGCCAGTTCATAGAGATTCTCGTTGATAGAGTGATGGATGGCATTATCCACTATAGAGGTTGCACACTTGTAGCCCCTCAGCCCCCACTTAGAGAGATGATGTGTGATTCACCTTCGATAGGGCATTTTGGGTATTCATATGAGTATGAGGCACCACAAGTGACAGGGCTACTTTCTAGGGAGGTATTTAGACTCCACAGATTACTCGAGTACATTGATGATGATCGAAACATCAGATTTCCTGGTACATTTTGGCAAGAGCCGAACATATCAGCAAGCAGAGAGTTGATTCCTAGTATTAGGTTTCCACGAAATGATGGCATACCAGGGACTTGGCTCAATTTGACTCCAATGGTTACCAGTATGGTATAGCAACAGCTAGCAGGTATTAGGAGTGGTGGACTTCCTATTTGGTGGTGGGCTCCGAGAATTCATCTAAGTGATAGATTGATTCAGATGATGGTTGATAGAGTCGTAACAGTGATTTGTCTGCTTTATTTTTGGGACGTCGGTAGAGGAGAGGTCGATACTCACTTTATATGGCAGGACAAATTTGAAGCTGGTCGTGGATTTGAAAGTTTAGATCTCATTGAGACACCTTCGCAGGGGAGGATCCAGGATAGTGGTTTCAGTCCCTTCCGAGAGATTAGCTTCAGGTTCCAGGAGAGGTGAATGCACACTAGGCACGTTGGTCTGACGGTGATTATCAGAGTGGTGCAATGTTAGCATGGTGGTATCTTTCTAGGATTAGTTTGGGACCCTGGGATCACATTGTTTGAAAGTTCAACCACTATTAGAGAGAAGAGCACCGGCTTTGACTTTCCAGAGTTTACTTTTGGGAGGCTTATGAGTGGTTGCTTGGAGGATTGGTCTTTCGAGGAGTTGACCGAGATTATGCAGCTTATGATAGCCTGGCTTATCAGGGACAGGAATATGGGTTCTTGTATCAACGCCTTGCAGATCAGTACCAGAATCAGAGAGCGTTTCACATCATCCAGGCAGATCCGAGAGAGGTTCGCATGGACATACCTCACGGACGATGTATGGGAGTGTACAACTTGTCAACAGAGCAGGTCGAGGCATACTCATTCCACAAGATGGATGCAATCTTTGGCCATTTCTGGGCGAGAGTGGGAGAGCATGTGGACAAATTGCACCACAAGATTACCGAGGATACAGTGGATAGATAGTGTCTCCAGTGATTGACCAATTCACACATTTGCCAGCAATATCTTCTGAGTATGGTGCAGCACAGATGATAGAGTTATCTAGGGAGAGGATCTCTAGAGTCCATGGGTAGCCCATAGTCATTGTCAATGACTGGGATAGACTCCCTTTTCCGACATTTGGGATCAGGTATGACGGTGGATTTACAGGCCGTGACTTCACATGGATGCTTGTACCAGCTATTATTCTTGATAGTAGCCTCAGTCCTTACAGGTGTGTTAGCATGGAGCTACAGGAGAGGGGGATGCAGAGTAGGCACGATGGTCCAATGACTATGATCAGAGTAGCGCAGCATCAACATGGTGGTTCCTTTCTAAGGATATCTTGGGACCCTGGGATTTCAGTAGGAGACAAGGCAGCAATTGACACAGAGGCGAGAGCCAGTTTTTGCTCTCATGAGATTGGTTCTCTAGCAAAGCAGTACATTGATGGGTTGATCGAGTTATTGCAGCACCGAGTGACCTTGTTGGCTAGTGGTTTTCAGGAGGCCTCTTATATCAGTACATTACCGAGCCACACCTTGAGTAGAGGATGTTTCACATCTTACCAGAGGGTTTGGGATCCGGGTATTATTTTCAATTTCAGTCTGGAACAGTTGATGGAGCGTCAGGTCATGATGGCATTGCTTGAGGACAAGCAATCTTTGGGAAGGGAGGATTTGTCATGTCCCCATTTTTGGGTTCCCCTGCTTTGTAGTAGAAGAGACTTTCGTGGCTTGTCAGTGGAGAAAAAGGTGTAAAAAGGCGGTCATTTAATGTCACTTAGTTAGGATATGTTATGTTTTTAAAGTGACATTGGGGAAGTAAAATAACTTTAGATTAATAAGTTACTTAACCATTATTAAAGTGACTTTTAATCTTAAAGTGAAAATTGGAGGGAAAATAAGGGTTATATTTGATTTAGTCAAAAAGGGGAAATTCTAGAAGTTACATTTGATTTGGTCAAAAAGGGGAAAGTTCTAGAAGGCATGGAAAAAGGATAAAAGGAGGGGTAGAGCCTCACTTTGGCATTATGATTTGATATCTTATTGAGTGCTCTTGTAGCGAGCGTTTTTGTTGGGGTTTTGGGCAAAACCCTTCCACTGCAGATTTAGTTTCGATGGTGCAATATCCACCCTAGCTAGACAAGGAGGATCCATCCAAGATCTTCACTGGAGCTTCATCTTGGGTTTGTTTCGATTTTGGGTTGTAGTGATATGCTTGGAGAGGTTGTGGCACTTGGAGGGTTGGATATCATACGTTGAGGGGGCCATGGCATGATTCCAGGTTTTTGGCTTGTATTGTGTGTTTTACTTTGGGCTATTGCAGTTGCCATAGCAGCCATTGGATTGTTGTATTTAGATCTTCTTTCATAATAAAATACCACCTATTGTCTCTTCTATTTCTGGTGTATTTGTATTACATGCAATATGTTTGACAAAATGTTTATTAGTAGAATGCATGCAAACTGTTTGTGAAAATTCGTCAACCAGATTAGAGCATCAAGAACATTCATTGCATAGAAGGACATAATATTCCATCCCATTATGTTGGGGATATTACAGTATACATTACATTGTGGTATCAGAGCAAGAAATTGGTGTGAATTTGGTGGTTTCAAGAAGTACCCCATATCCTCAACAAAGCATAGAGAGTATTGGGTATGTTACAACTTAAAGATCACCTAATACTCCTCAGTTATCCTCTGGAATCAAGAAAACAAGAGGCGAACAAACACTCATGAGACTTCAATTTTTGGATAGGTTCAACCTCCCATTCCCTCTCAACCCCCCTAGGGGGTCGACCGACCTCCTCAAGACCCATGAGGAGTTGTAATTCTAGGACACAAAGCATACACCACCAATCCAACAAACAAACCAATTCTAAACATCCACAGATTCACCGCCCCAACCCCCACATCAAACTCTCCACCCCTAAGGGTCCCTCAAGCAACTAGATTTCTATCAAGAATCGTTCGCCACAACCTTGGATGTTAGGAGCGTTGGGCTTCTAATGACCTCGCAACACACCATATGCGCATATGGGCCCCTTTTTCTTGCAACAATGCCTTGCCCCTACCCCTATTGTAGTGAGGCTTTGTTTCGTCTAGAGATCCTAGCTCTCTTCTGAGTTACTAGCAACGAGTGTTAAGGCACTCGCACTAGTGGTTGCTAGTACAAACATTGTAGAAGCTTACAACCTATCTATAATCTAAATCACAATGTATAACTTGGAGGAAAGAAAGTTTTAGGTCATTCCTCTTAGCACCACTAACCCATGAGCTTTAGGGCCTTAAACCTTTCCCTACAACCAAACGTTCTCATCACTAAGTCGAAAGCCTCATCCCATCGATTGTGCTTCATTAAACAAATCATGACTTAGCATCTTCGAGTGAGTAACGGCAATAGTGCACGTCTCACTAATTAGCTCCAAGAGTTGCAACCTCCCCTCCTATAGCTGATATAATCAATTCACAAATTGCATCCTATTGTTATGGAAACTCACAGGTCAAAGCTTTTGGATTTAGTCCGATCCATCACCCAACCTTTGTTGAGTAGCTCGCAATTTCACCTATTGCCTTTCTTAGTTTACACAGTTATGACTTTAGGTTGCCTATCATCCTCATCTTAGCAACCACAACTCACCCTCCTATAAGTGGACTTAGGCTTATCGCCCTCATTTCATTTAGTGACCTGCAAGTCACCCTATCCTCATCTAAGTCATTGCAACATAGGCTTATCACATCTATTTCGTCAAGCACATTGTGGGAAACTATCTCCTCGCTTAAACGATTGCGACCCAAGGCTTTTTGCCCTTGTTTCGTCAAGCTATCCATGAGTCTGTGAAATTTCGAGCTTAGATTCAGAATGCAATGTACTTTTATTTTTCTTCAATATAATGAGCAGATCTGAAAACTTAAATGATAAATAATGCGGAAACCGAAAGCTGTAAAACAGAAGTAGGACAGTGCACACAAATGGAGTCACACAATAACACAGGAATTTATCCTAGGGAAACTCAAAGAGGGAGAAAACCCCAACAAACAATCTTCCTTATCAGCAAATAAATGAATGATTAATCTAATTACAATATCACCATGAGAATGTGCTTCTGAGATTGCCAGTATGCGAGTGCCCTGTTGTGCTGCCTACAAAAATATATATCTGTTGCCCGGAAGATATGTATATGTTGCCTGCTAAAAATATATATCAGCGGCCTGCAAGATATGTATATGTTGCCTGCTAAAAATATATATCAACTGCCTGCTAAAATATATATTAGTTGCCTGCTAAAATACATATCAGTTGCTTGCAAGAGTATCCTCCTTCTCTTCTCTCATGCGCTGCATAGAAAAGTAAGTAATGAAGAGAGTAGTTCTTTGTATATCCTAGGCGCAGAAGAGAGATGAGTGAACTCGGCTTAGAACTGGATGCATGACTTGACAACTCGCCTTTAGACTTGACTCTTCAACTCAACTCGATTTGTAACTTGACTTGTATCTCGAGATGCCAACTTGACATGCAACCTCGTACTTGTCAACTCAATCTTGTAACTTGACTTGTAACTYGAGMTGCCAACTTGRCATGCAACCTYGTACTTGTCAMCTCAAACTTGCAACTAGACTTGTAACTCGRGATGCCAACTTGACATGCAACCTCGACTTTTACAACTTTGAGTTMGGCAACTCGATTTGATTCTTGAGTTAGACACTTGGACTTGACATGCAACCTCAACTTTTACACTTGAGTTCATAACTCGGCTTTCACACTTGAGTTCATAACTTGACTTTCACACTTTGGCAACTTGACATTCTTTGGCAACTCATTATTTTTCTCATGGTGGATAAGGTCACACGTGCCAATGCACAAAATCATCATAATTACATCATTTGCCTAAGTGATAAGGAAGATTGTTTTGTCACATCAATCTAGCTCACAAGATTTATACATTCATCCTGTCTATTGCTAGATTTGCCTTGGCTTTTGCACTAAGCTCACAAGGCTGACCGTGATTGTTGCACATGGCTCACAAAGATTTTGTCATGACTATTGTCCTGGCTCACAAGGCTTGTACGTTTGCATTGACTCTTGCCATGACTTGACAAGACTATCTCTGGCAACATATCTTTCGTCCTGGTTCACAAGGCTTGTATGTTGGCCTTGACTCTTGCCATGACTCACAAGACTATTTAATCTCCAAGTCTCCCTATCCATCCTTCTCATCGAGGGAGGCATTCTCTGCAACTCCAAGCTTGCCTCTAAAGTGCACAAACTTTGTCAATGGCAGTGGCTTGGTCAAGATATTTGTTTCCTGCTCATCTGTTGCAATGTACTTTAGCTTAATCACTTTTCTTTGTACCATATCTCTGATATAATGATACTTCAGATCTATATGCTTTGATCTGTCATGAAACACCAGATTTTCTGTGAGCTTTATACAGCTCCGATTATCACAATGCATAATCATAGTCTCAAGCTTTTCACCAAATAACCCAGAAACAAGTTTTATGAGCCACATTGCTTCTCTATTGGCATTGCTAGCTGCAATATATTCAACCTCGGGTGTGCTCTGAGCAATAGATCCATGTTTCCGGTTGGACCAGGAGATCATGGATGATCCTAAACTGAAGCAGTATCTGAAGGTACTTTTTTCTTCTACTGGGCTTCCAACCCAATTTGAATCTGCATAACCATGCAACATCACACCACCACTAGATGTATATTTTAGACCATAAGCAATGGTACATTGGAGATATCTCAAGATGTGCTTACCTGCCACCCAGTGTCTCTCTCGGCTCAGCCATAAATTGACTCAATGCACTGAACCGTGAATTGCATGTCGGGTCTAGTATGAGTCAGGTACATTAAAGACCCAATAAGTTGCCTATACATGGTGGGGTCCACCAAATCTGATCCTATATCTCAGTCGTGCAGCTTCTTTAGATTAGAAACCATAGGAGTTGTCATACTCCTGCAATTCAGCATGCCAAACCTTTTCAATATGTCTATTGCATATTTTCCTTGAGATAAGCAGATCTCGTTTGGTCTCTGCCAGACTTCTAAACCAGGAAGTAATGCATCAATCCCAGATCTTTCATTTCGAACTCAAAAATGAGCTCCCTCTTGCACCAAGCTATCTGACTTTCTTCTCCTGTGAGGAAAAGATCATCTGCATAAAAAACCAAAATAAGGGGCTGATTTTCAACAACTTTAAAGAAGAGGTTAGGATCAGCACTACTTTTATTGAACCCCAAGCTTTGCAGAAAGCCATCAATCCCGTCATACCATACTTTGGGTGCTTGTCTAAGACCGTATAAGGCCTTCTTTAACTTACACACATGAGAATCCTTGTTATGCACTACAAAGCCATCAGGTTGTTCTACATAGACTTCATGTTCCACTTCACCATTTAGGAAAGCAGTTTTTACATCCATTTGATGCAATTTCCAACCAAGTACAGAAGCAAGAGAAATAACTGTACGGATGGTAGTATACCTGGCTACTAGTGCAAAAATCTTGTCATAGTCTATACATTCTTTCTGGGAGAAGCCTCTGGCTACAAATCTTGCTTTATACTTTTCAACACTCCTGTCAACTGCATGTTTTATCTTGTACAGCCATTTGGATGAAACAACTGATTTATCTTTAGGCCTGGGAACTATGTCCCATACACTGTTCTTCATGATGGACTTGTATTCATCCAACATGGCATCCTTCCAAACCTGCAACTTGTTAGCTTCTTCAAATAAAGAAGGTTTTGCATCACTAATGTTACTTACCAAAGCAATACAACATGCATACATTTGAGGCCTTTTGCTTTCTCTGAAGGTTCCTAAGGGGGCTGCATGTCTCTCTGCTTCATGCAGAGTTTATTTGAACCAAGCAGGTCTTCTTTTGATAGGAGGTTCTTCAAGAGACCTCTCCAACACCTCAGCAGGTTCTAAAGGAATATCTTGATCCATTGGATCATCATGACTTTCCTCCCTCTGAATGTCAGAACTGAAAGTTTCAGCTGTAGGAGAATCTGGCTCTTATGTTTAATCATCAAACTGGAGCTCTCTAGAACGCTTGAAGACAGCTTCCTCATGGAAGATTACATCTCGGCTGACTTCGATCTGCCTCTGTTCGGTGATATATATCATGTAAGCCTTAGAAGACTCACCATATCCTACGAATATCCCTTTCTTGCCTGAGGGTTCCATCTTAGTTCTCTTCTCCTTAGGCACATGAATGTATACTGGACAACCGAAGATCCTCAAGTGTCCTACTTCTGGTTTCTTACCAGTGAAAGCTTCTTCAGGGGTTTTATCCTTTAGGATTGCATGCAGACATCTATTCTGAATATAGACGGTTGTACCTGTTGCTTCTACCCAAAGAGAGTTGGGCAGATCTTGATCAAACATCATGGCTTTTGCAACTTCACATATGGTCATGTTTTTCCTCTCAGCAACACCATTTTGTTGAGGATTGTGTTAATTTATGAGCTTGATTTTAAACTGCTGATATGTTCTTTAAATTCTGACTGTACTTAGCTTAGTATGAATCATAAAACTGAACAGCAATACCATATATTTACCAGCATGAAAATTCACAACACATGTACCCTGGGGAAACCCTATACAGGGACAAAAACCCCAGCAAACAATCCCCTTTTATTGCAAAGATAATGTATGATCACTTACCAAAATTCCACCATGAAATTCTGCTCTTAAAGAGCTTGCCAAAATTACCTAGACCTAACTGTGTGACCTGTAGAAGACTGATACCCTTTGCTGATAAATACCTTTGTTATAGACCAGCACTGTGGAAGAAGCTATGCGTTGCCTGGGTGCTACTTTGCTGCCTTTTCTGGACTGAAATACACCAGCCCTGTTGATGTATTTTGCTGCCCTCTAAGACTGA
>JZKD02S1605315.1:121552-138299 GCA_000966675.3 Picea glauca | reverse complement strand
TTGAATTTTTAATGCTTTTTCAAAGTACTAATTTAGCGTCGAGATTACTCAACACTCGTCCTTGTTAAACGCTTTTCACGGATTTGAATCTCACACTAATAAGAAGAATTTTACTAATTGATTTAGAATACTTTGGTGTCCTTGTTAAAAAATAAAAATTGGTGTCCTTGATAAAATAAAAATAAAAACTTTGGTGTCCTTGTTAAAGGCTTTTCAGGGATTTAAATCTCACACTAATAAGAATTTTACTAATTGATTTAGAGTATTCTCATTAAAAATACTTTGGTATCCTTGTTAAAGGTTTTTCACGGATTTGAATCTCACACTAATAAGAATTTTGCTAATTGATTTAGAATACTCTCATAAAAAAAATAAAAATAAACTTTGGTGTCCTTGTTAAACGTTTTCAACGGATTTGAATCTCACACTACTAAGAATTTTATTAATTGATTTAGAGTACTCTCCTTAAAAAAATAAAAATAAATAAACTTTGGTACACATAAGTGAGACAAATTGAATATTAATTTCCTATGTAAGAGGTTAAATTGTATGTTGGGTTAATATCTAATTGCAAGTGTGAGATTAAGGTTATATGCTACTAGAAAGTATATGATCCTATTGGTGGTAGTCTCAACGATGATCATTAGGGACATTGACTTTCTTGTAGATATTATCTAGGCTGAAAGTGTCTTTTGGTCCTAGAGTAGGATCTAAAATCGATTATGATTGGCTAAGAGATCATCTTCCTCATACATAAGGAAATAGGTTAATGGCCCAAGGCCTAAAGGAATTTTGGCAAGAATGAAAGTCTGCCCCTTACAAACCACCAATGGGTTATTTCAAGTGACATGGTTTTCCTTGAATAAGGGTGATGAGTAAACTTGCATTTGTGGATAGCAACCAGTGATGGTGTCCCCACTGCCAATTGACAATTGAATTATGATAGATTTTTCCACCTTTGGAAAATAAATAAATATGAATTTAGTATTAAGCCATATACTAAGATTTCATTCTTGATGTTGTTGATAGATTAAATGGCATATCTCATAAAAGGATGAGGTTGGAGACAAGGGTTAGGCAATTTTGGCTAGATAATTAACCCTCGGACATAGCATTTGATTTGAAAGATGTACATGTTATGTAGTGTAGCCTTAGAAAGTATATTTCTTAGAAAAAAAAAACTCATTTTTTAATTATAAGTTATTTAGTAGCATCATTAGGTCATAAATTCCCGTGGGTTGTTGAGTTGAGAACAACATGGCAACTACTTAAAGTGGGAGTGTTTTTTCTTGTATAGAAGAAAGAGACCGATGTTATGCTTAATGACACTCAATCTCCTACAAGCTTCACATAGTATGACAACTCACTAATTCATATGAATTTGTAAAAGCATATTATTGTCAATGAACAAGAAATTGAGCTAGATGTGGCCCACTTGCACCAGCACCTTACTCCTTCATTATCGTAGGATCGCTTCCTATGTGAACGATCCCTAGAACTATGAATCTATCTAGACATCACTTGACCTTGCCAATGACCTCAAAAAAATTGAATGCTTCCAAGTGTTAAAAGGGAAAAACAAAATGGTGGATCATCAAGCTAACTCGGGTGTCTACATGAGGAAAGGTTATATGGTAATCAACAAAGGGGAAGAAATATCCAAAGTTATCCAATGACACGTATCATTTGTGCCTTGAGGATCCACCCAATGAACAATTGTAATTGCAAGCATGTATAAAAGGTTGCATTAAATCCCACATCAATTAGTGCTAATAACCCACTCGCATTGAGAACGATAACCTTTGTTTCTAGGGAAGTGCTTGGAGCACAATAAACAAGGAGTTGTGTGTTGTCTCTCTTGCCCATTCTGTCAGATATGTGCAGTCCCAACATCATGATGGAAGGCATTGCAACTAGATTGGCCTTGTTGTCAAGGAACATTAAGAACAACAACGTCGTGGGGGCTTGCCACTCATGCTTGTTCTCACCACATCAAAAGCTAAAAAGCCTAAGGAGCCCAAACCTAGTGATCATGGTTAAGAGTCGGTTAATCCTCACCCAAACCACATTAGTGATGAATGGGGTTTGACCCTAAGGACAGTGATGAACCCTTACATAGAGTTGGACTTGTACTAACCATGCTTAATATATTTTTTTCCCAAAGAATGAATTGTAACTTCATAATTCAAGAAGAAAAAAAGTTTACATTTTGAAAGTGCACAAGGCATGATAGGCAAAAAAAACAATCAACTGCGGAAAAAAACGTAACTACCTATCATCAAGCTAGATAGCTTCATTGTATTACAAAATGTCTCTCCACATTATAAGGCTATCCAAAATAATAATCATAATAATAAAACACTAGATTAAGAAAAACAAATGGCACAACAATAGAAGAAGAAGAAAATCTCTACTGAATATATGTATCTAATAGTATGTGTTATTTGCATAGGCAACTTCGCCATCATCATAGGATCCCTTCCTATGTTAAGGATCCCTAGAATTATGAGTCTATCTAGACTAATGCAAAGATCACTTGACCTTGCCAATGACTTCAGAAAAATTGAATGCTTCCAAGTGTTAAGAGGGAAAAATAAAATGGTGGATCATCAAGCTAACTCGGGTGTCTACGTGAGGGAAGGTTATATGGTAATCAATGAAGGGGAAGAAATATCCAAATTTATCACATGACACGTATCATTTATGCTTTGAGGATCCATGCAATGAACAATTGCAATTGCAAGCATGTATAAAAGGTTGCATTGAATCCCACATCAGTTAGTGTCAATAACCCACTCACATTCAGAATGATAAATATTATTCCATGTGTTTAGTTCCTTGCATGTGAGTTTAGCAAGGAGGTGTAACCCACACTGCAACCATGGTTTGTGTTTTGCATCCCTAGTTTGGTTTCTACTCTAAATGAGCTCTAGTGGTGATTGAGTTAGGGCAACAGGGCTTGTCACTAGTGTTGAGGCTCAATGTGATGGTTGTTACTTCCAATCCTAGTGATTCTCAATTTTATTTAAGGCTTTGGCTCTATGGTTTAGTATGTAATAAGAGTGTTTGGCTTCCTGGAGGTTGGGCTTTGTAAGGCTCTATTCCTTGGTTGTATACTTGTTAAGGCACATCAACATTTGTGGGAAAACATGGCCCATTACCAATGTGTGAACAACTATTACATCCTCTGTGATTCGGATTTGGTTAAAAGAGGCATTAAACATTGTGGCAAAGAGATGATTGAGATGTAGAGTTTCATGGAGAATAACATCAGGGAGAGTAGCCGATGGGAGGACAATTGGCATGAATCGTGGCAAATCGAGAGCTAGGAGAGAGCTCGAGGCATGGTTGACATTCAATTATTCATGCATTCACAAAGCTAAAAGCTATTTGAGCTTGAGGAGATTATGCAAACCCTAGGTGCATGGGTTGATAGGGTGGTAGAATCCCTGGGCCTCTCTTCGGAGAATGTTGGTACTTCCCCTCCCATAGTTTACAGGGCCACTAGAAATTCACCCCTATTATTGTTGGAGTAAAAAAGGAAACTAACAAGGAGGCCCTTTCTTTAAGATATCCAAACATGGAGCAAAGCAATGGCAAGCCAATGGAAATAACTATGCAAGAATTGGTTGAAGAAGCCTCTGGGAGCTCGTTATTTTAATTTTCTACTAATTTTTCAACATGTACTGTCATATTATATTACCTTTAAACCATTTTATTAAGCACTATACTTACCAATATTTTAGTCTTAGTTTTAGAATAAATCAAGTCATATTTTGATGTCAAAGACCTTTTTATTTTGTTCGAAGACCTTGACCAATACTCATATTTGTATTACATGATTGTACAATCCAACCACAATTCTTTTTCTATTACAAATATAATTATTTATATATATATAGTTATTTAAATTCTAATTATGTCAATTAAAACTTTGTTTATTATTTTTGGTGTATTTATAAACAATTACATAATCTATTATGTCCTAAATTAATTAAGTTTTATTTTTAAGTATTTTTAATAATAACCTATCTAATTTCGATCGTGCTTAAAAGTGACACTAAATTAAAAATTTAATGTATAAAATACCATATAATTTATAATAACAATTAAAGGAACCGTGTTATCCCACCAAAATATTAAAGTTTTTTTAAAGATATTTTAGCCTTCACCTTGAACACAATATAACAATTAACCACAAAGTATTTTATACTTGAATTGTTCTCCACGCATTGGCTTTATATGCCACAACTTTTTAAAATTTAACAAAATGTAATTGTTATACACAGCATACACAAAAATATGTGTACCATATATATGTGAGCTTAACTTTACCAATAAAGGAATTGTATATGATTTTCAAGCTCGTGTTAAATTCGGCAAGGCTGTCGTTATAGGAAGATATTTTAAAGGCGGTCGTTATAGGAAGATATTTTAAGTGGATTTTAGTATGTTACCCAAAATATGCGCACATGAGCTCAAACTTGTATTAGTGGGTGTGATTATATTAATTTTTCAATGACAAACATTAATTTTTCTACCTTCGCTAAGGATTATAGTTACCCATCACAATTGAAATTTCATTTACCTTTTATTAATTTACTAAGAATTTGTAACCATTTTCCAAATTTTAGATGAAATTCTACATTAATTCAATTTATTTATAAAAATAAATTTATTTTCTTATTTATAATTTCACAAATCTAATTTTTCATTGGTTTAATCATATGTGATTTGAAATTATTCTCTTGAGTATGTGATTTAGTTTTTGCTAATTGTCAAAATTATCAAATCGTTTAAAGAAATCAAATTTGTTAGTGGGCACTTTGGAGGCTCTGACAATATTGCTGCAGTCGAGGCTCTAACAATGCCTAATCCCTATGACACTATTGTAGTCTTTGACAATGCCTAATCTTTTTTACACTGCTACATAAGGGTGCATGTAGCTACCACCATGCTCCACTAAGACATTGGTCTCAAACACCATGTTCCACCAGAGACATTGGTCACACCATGCTCCACCAACGACATGGGGTTTTAAGCATATCCTCTTCGTCCAAGCCTGGAGACCTCTAAGACTTCATCGGTTGGTTATCTCACTTTCTACTTGCTACATGAACTTTGGAGGTAGTGATGATCATGGATGAACGAAGGGGGAGAAACGCATAAATTTGAACATCCAAACCATCGCTTCATTGTTATCGACATATTAATTTGCAATCGATGCGAGTCGAGCAACTCTCGTGATCCCACCACCATGTTACTTAACCTCGATAAGGATTTTATACTTAATTGGCCAGTTGCTTCACCGGAATCTAGTCATTTTCCAAGCAATGCTTCCCCTTGAGCTCATTGTACCTCAAAAGTTAATTTTTAAGCCCCAACAAATGCGCTCATTATCAAATATGTCCCTCAAGCCAACACCCTCATTGTTCAAATGCACATAGATTACACACTTTCGTTGCTCCTTCCAAACGTTGTATCCAAATACTCGTACATGGGCTTGCAGATATCTACAACGATTCCATCAGTACCAATCATGTTAAAATGCATTTTCAAATTGAAATTGTTATATACTAAGTTAAAGTTAAGGGGTGAAGGTTTTGTTTCTTGAGTACATACATGTAACGATACCACGGTTTGGAAAAAAACAACATTGTTTGTCAAAGTTTTAATTCACTTGGAACCATGTATGCTATTGAGAAGATACGATGAAGTTGATGAACCATACACCTAGTATCCTACAAAGGTCACAACAGAGAATTGCACAGTACCCATTGTGAATTACAAGTATAAGGCTTTCTACATGTTCTTTACATAAGGATGTTTTATTGTAGCCTATCAAATAATTTTAAAGAAAAATTAAGGAATGTTAATTAATTGTATCATGAACAAAACATAATTAATATGTTTACTAATTAGTTTATTTAAAAAACTGACTGCAATCGAAGAGTTAAATTTAGTTACAAGAATGAGCTCATTTTGATTTCTAAAACAAGTGCAGCAGAGTTGCATATACTGCCTCCGAGTTAATTGAAAGATAGTTGCATGTTATCTATTTGTCAAAGTTGACATCATTATTTCGTACTTCACAATTAATTTGACACCTCGAGATTCATGTTGAGTGTGATACAATGGATCCATTAGGACAAGAATTTGTGGGCTGAAAGTTTCAGATTAGATAGGAGAAAAAAAGTTCTATAGAGCAATTACTATAGCAAATTCATTAAGCTGCCAATTAGTGAAACATCTCTGTAAGTAACAGACAACTTGAATTGGCTGCGACCCACCTATATTCAATCAGAGAAAAGTCGAATCTGTGTCATTTGCTGGCCAAATAATCAATTGCAAGACAGAAATTGTGAATTCGACTACCAACCAAACAAATCTGATATGACAACGACAAATGGGGGGAGGGGAACGAAGGGCCCCGAGGTCCATGTCTGTCGTGAAACTGACTGAAATTTGAAGGTAAGAAAAGAAACCCCGGGAGAATTGAACCCGCAACAAGGCCATGTAAACTAGAAGCATCATAGAGGAACAAACCTACTACATTGTTGGCAGAAGCGTTGTTCAATCTCGTTGACAATGACCTTGGGGGACTTGGAGTGGAGCTCGCAGACCTTGTGGCGGCGGTGGTAGTCCTTGGCAGCGGTGAGCTCCATCTTACAACCCTCCACCTGGCACAGTGGCACCATATGTGTTCCCTGCATCGTCGACCACTGCTTCTTGGCAGCCGGAACGCAAGAAGACGACAAAGGGGTTGGACCCATTTCATACTTCTCAATTAATTTGAAACCTCGAAATAAGTGAAGTCTTCAATAACACTATAAAGTTATCATCCAATGAAATGTAACAAAACTAAGTTTTTTTACATATTAAAAATAAAATTTTAAGTTTCTTATGTTACACATTAGGTTCTTTACAAAAATTTTGAAGTCAAACCGAATTAATATAGCAGTCAAAGCAAACTCATCGCTAATACTACCGGAGGCAGTACAATAAGTATTACTTGATTGGAAAAAAATGTGATGGCATGTGTATTAATTTTATTAATTTAAAGAGAGGAAAAAATATTTTTTTTAGATAAAAGCAAATGCAAGAAATTAAGCTAAGCTTTGTTATACATGTATTTTTGGAAATGCACAAATTATATGCAAAACAATATTTATTGTAACGCCAATTGAACTAAACATTTTGTTTTTTACTTCATAATATTTTGCTAAGCTTTTGAGACCTACATATCCAAAGTAAGTAGAAAATTCAAATTTTGCTTGAAGCGACTGTTTTAATACCTAGCTTTACAAGGACCATTAACAAAAAGGTAAGTAAACATTACAAGTAAGATCTATCTTGGAAAAAAATAAAAGGAAGAGAAAGATATCATCGTGTATCGACAATCCAATAACAACAACGATGTAGATGAAACTCAAGAATGTTGAAACACCCAACCAAAACCTCAGAGTTGATAAGTGGGGAATGCCAAATGCAAAAATACTAAAAATGGTTTGTGTAATTGTGATGCGATAACATAGCTTCAACATGGCTTCATTGTTGTGTAAAGTATATATTCCCTACACAACAGTCAATCAGAAGAGATAAAAATTGGATAATTAATATGGCATTATTGCATGTCAAAGTAGGGGAGCATAGCATGGGGGTTTGGATCATTAGGTAATTAGGTATAAGAGTTGTGACCTACCTTCAATGCTTTTCTAGCCAATCTAGTGATGATCATGAATAGATTGATATATTGTAAAGTCCATGTCAAGTAATACATTTTCCTACAAGAGAAAATTTGCAATCATAATAAATAAGGATGGAACAAGCGAATATTTGTATATGAAGATGTTGTTTTGATCAAAATAACACAGAATTATATTAAATGGGATGGTTGAGTATAAAAGAAAATACCCTCTACCTCCTACGTGTAAAACTTCTAGCAACCAAGCCATGCCTCTGGTCTATTCATAGCAAAACCATGTATGTTGGAGAATCACTCCTATCTCTTCACCAACAGGAATAGAAAGGTTGCATCACTTACACGGGACATACACCTAACCATGTAATAACACTTGTTAGAATTACCCAAATTTATTTAACTACATCTTGAAACAACAAGAAACCAGAACTAAAGATCAATCCCTACTTATTCCAAACTCCACCTTCATACACACTCTTCACACACATTCACAATTCCATACCAATTTATATATCATAATTAAGGAATTATTACTTTATAACTATTTGCACTAGTGTGGCAACTAATATTATGAAATAATGGGATGCATATGACATTGAAAAACAACTAACTTCACCTAAACCATCTCAAAATGATGCAATGCACCTCAACATGGACATAGAGAAACTGGGATTCAAGGATTCCATGCTAACTTCAGTGACAATCCTATTGGTGTCCCTTTACTGCCAGTATGCATGGAAATATTTTGTTGGGAATAGCCAAGTGGTGGTGCACCCTCATACACTTATTTCATGTTTGTGTTATATATATTTATATTTATTGTGTAAGGCTTAAGCATTTGGGAATATGCGGCAACACATGCAGGTGGGAAGATGAAAACCAGGGAGGTGGGAAGATGAAAACCAGGGACACACCAATAGTAATGTTCTTTCTTGCTTACCACGTTTCTCTATCGATATCATCCACGCTCTAGTGTTATATCCTTGCTTACCACATTTCTCACATGATATTGTCCATGCTACAATTCTTTGAATGCTCGGTAGTCAATATCTCCTTCATATAGCATTAAAAAAACACTTGTTAGATTTAATCCCACATGTCATCTAGTCATCGTACCAAATATAATTCATGTTAAAAATAATTTATATTTGAAAACTACAAATATAATTTATTTTCCATTGTAAACTACGAAAAAGAAAAAGGAGAATTTACCTAGCAAAAGGAGGATGATCATGTTGAAAAGCCAAAAAACACTTACTTGTTAGATTTTATCTCGTATGTCATCTAGCATTGTACCATATACAATTCATGTGAAAATAATTTATATATGAAAACTACAAATATAATTTATTTTCCATTATAAACTAAAAAAAGAAAAAGGAGAAATTACCTAGCAAAAGGAGGAGGATGATGTTGAAAACAATAAACAAAGGAAATGGGAGCCCGAGGAGGACAATGGGTCTAACAAGGAAATTAGAGAGGAAGCAAAAATTAGCACACAAGTGTGCATATTATCGAGTTTTCATGTATTAATGCTTAAAACTTTTATCCAATGCAAGGAATGGCCAATATGTGGCTATCTCGATTGTTGGACTAGGGTTACCTTTTACTATTATTTTCCAATGAACATTTTAAATTGTTGCTTATTATTATTATTTTCCAATGAACATTTTAAGTTGTTACAAAAGCAACAATTTTATAAAGGCAAAAGGTAGTTGACGGCTAGGCTAGGGTTTGAGTTTTGGAATATATGTGTCTGTCAAAACCATGTACTTATGTTCTTGCACGGGGGCTTCACCTTGTTGACCAATATCTTATCATGTTCATTCATAATGGGGGATTTTAAATTGTAAAAAATAAAGTTAATATATTGTAGGTATTGGGGGGGGGAGATGTGGGGTATCGAGGGGTTTATAGGTATTAGGGGGTATAGAAAGGGGTGTCTAGTAAAAAAAGGGGTTTCTTTTATTGGAAAGATATATTGGAAGGGGGGTTCAACAAGAGGATTTTTCGAGGTATTTATCAATATCTAGTGAAATTAGGGGCATTCTTTAATATCTCGTGAACGAAGGTGTTATGTCACAAGATCATTGAGTGAAGACACTGTGTGTTCTTGTCACTTAATGTATGTCTTATCTTTTTTGTTAGTTTGAGTTGGTTCTAATCGGTTTCTCAACTTTGCCATACGACATGTGGGTGCCTTAAAGGGAAAATCTTAGGGCCAAGCCTCGACCTATTACTCATGTTCTTGTCACTTAATGTATGTCTTATCTCTTTTGTTAGTTTGAGTTGGTTTTAATAGACATGTCAACTTTTCCATAAGGCATGTTGGTGCCTTGAAGGGCAAATCTTAGGACCAAGCCTCAACGTATATGATCTACATACTATTGCAACTAACAACAGAATCCCCATTTTTAACAACAACGAACGGGATGGTTCTAGTCAAGATGCCTTAAAGTTTGTCCTCAAGGACTACCACAATGATCCAGGCACTTATTGCACCCATTTGGTCCATTATGACACCCTTATGAACCATTTGGAATTGGGATAGTCAATAATCTTTTGAATGGGTTCGGATGGAATTGAGTATATTTTGATCATTTTGGGCCTTAAACAACATTTTTTAAGCCCCAAAACGTTGTGGATTATCTTCCTGACCCCCTTCATGATGTCCTTCTCCTTGAGATAATTCAAATGAGCTTTGGAGCACACAATTTTGAGTTTGTATAGATGAGTTATGTTCCCAACAAGTTGACCACGGTTTTAGATCTCAACATCCCTAACTCTTGGCCTTTTGTGTGTCTTATCTCTTTATTTTCCTAGCATTTTATTTTCTATTGTACTTGTAAATAATAAGGGCTTATCCTTTTTGTAAGAGGATTTTGGCACAAGAGAAGAGAATGCATCTCCTTACAGATATTGCTACCACCATTGTTGGAGCCAATTTTAAATAGATCAATTATTATTTATTACATAGTTTGTGTTTTAAATTTGTAATTGTATTTAGTTATTTTATTTTTTGCTACAAAAAAATTAATTACGTAATTTAGTGTGTTGTCCACAAAAAATTTAATGAATCTAGATCAGTGGTATCNTATACTTAATTGGCCAGTTGCTTCACCGGAATCTAGTCATTTTCCAAGCAATGCTTCCCCTTGAGCTCATTGTACCTCAAAAGTTAATTTTTAAGCCCCAACAAATGCGCTCATTGTCAAATATGTCCCTCAAGCCAACACCCTCATTGTTCAATTGCACATAGATTACACACTTTCGTTTCTCCTTCCAACGTTGTATCCAAATACTCGTACATGGGCTTGCAGATATCTACAACCATTCCATCAGTACCAATCATGTTAAAATGCATTTTCAAATTGAAATTTTTATATACTAAGTTAAAGTTAAGGGGTGAAGGTTTTGTTTCTTGAGTACATACATGTAATGATACCACGGTTTGGAAAAAAACAACATCGTTTGTCAAAGTTTTAATTCACTTGGAACCAGGTATGCTATTGAGAAGATACGATGAAGTTGATGAACCATACACCTAGTATCCTACAAAGGTCACAACAGAGAATTGCACAATACCCATTGTGAATTACAAGTATAAGGCTTTCTACATGTTCTTTACATAAGGATGTTTTATTGTAGCCTACCAAATAATTTTAAAGAAAAATTAAGGAATGTTAATTAATTGTATCATGAACAAAACATAATTAATATGTTTACTAATTATTTTATTTAAAAAACCGACTGCAATCGAAGAGTTAAATTTAGTTACAAGAATGAGCTCATTTTGATTTCTAAAACAAGTGCAACAGAGTTGCGTATACTGCCTCCGAGTTAATTGAAAGATAGTTGTATGTTATCTATTTGTCAGAGTTGACATCATTATTTCGTACTTCACAATTAATTTGACACCTCGAGATTCATGTTGAGCGTGATACAATGGATCCATTAGGACAAGAATTTGTGCGCTGAAAGTTTTAGATTAGATAGGAGAAAAAAAGTTCTATAGAACAATTACTATAACAAATTCATTAAGTTGCCAATTAGTGAAACATCTTTGTAGGTAACAGACAACTTGAATTGGTTGCGACCCACCTATATTCAATCAAAGAAAAGTCGAATATGTGTCATTTGCTGGCCAAATAATCAATTGCAAGACAGAGATTGTGAATTCGACTACCAACCAAACAAATCTGATATGACAACAACAAATGGGGGGAGGGGAATGGAGGGCCCCAAGGTCCATGTCTGTCGTGAAACTGACTGAAATTTAAAGGTAAGAAAAGAAACCCTGGGAGAATTGAACCCGCAACAAGGCCATGTAAACTAGAAGCATCATAGAGGAACAAACCTACTACATTGTTGGCAGAAGCGCTGTTCAATCTCGTTGACAATGACCTTGGGGGACTTGGAGTGGAGCTCGTAGACCTTGTGGCGGCGGTGGTAGTCCTTGGCGGTGGTGAGCTTCGTCTTACAGCCCTCCACCTGGCACAGTGGCACCATATGTGTTCCCTGCATCGTCGACCACTGCTTCTTGGCAACCGGAACGCAAGAAGACGACAAAGGGGCTGGACCCATTTCGTACTTCTCAATTAATTTGAAACCTCGAAATAAGTGAAGTCTTCAATAACACTATAAAGTTATCATCCAATGAAATGTAACAAAACTAAGTTTTTTTACATATTAAAAATAAAATTTTAAGTTTCTTATGTTACACATTAGGTTCTTTACAAAAATTTTGAAGTCAAACCGAATTAATATAGCAGTCAAAGCAAACTCATCGCTAATACTACCGGAGGCAGTACAATAAGTATTACTTGATTGGAAAAAAATGTGATGGCATGTGTATTAATTTTATTAATTTAAAGAGAGGAAAAAATATTTTTTTTAGATAAAAGCAAATGCAAGAAATTAAGCTAAGCTTTGTTATACATGTATTTTTGGAAATGCACAAATTATATGCAAAACAATATTTATTGTAACGCCAATTGAACTAAACATTTTGTTTTTTACTTCATAATATTTTGCTAAGCTTTTGAGACCTACATATCCAAAGTAAGTAGAAAATTCAAATTTTGCTTGAAGCGACTGTTTTAATACCTAGCTTTACAAGGACCATTAACAAAAAGGTAAGTAAACATTACAAGTAAGATCTATCTTGGAAAAAAATAAAAGGAAGAGAAAGATATCATCGTGTATCGACAATCCAATAACAACAACGATGTAGATGAAACTCAAGAATGTTGAAACACCCAACCAAAACCTCAGAGTTGATAAGTGGGGAATGCCAAATGCAAAAATACTAAAAATGGTTTGTGTAATTGTGATGCGATAACATAGCTTCAACATGGCTTCATTGTTGTGTAAAGTATATATTCCCTACACAACAGTCAATCAGAAGAGATAAAAATTGGATAATTAATATGGCATTATTGCATGTCAAAGTAGGGGAGCATAGCATGGGGGTTTGGATCATTAGGTAATTAGGTATAAGAGTTGTGACCTACCTTCAATGCTTTTCTAGCCAATCTAGTGATGATCATGAATAGATTGATATATTGTAAAGTCCATGTCAAGTAATACATTTTCCTACAAGAGAAAATTTGCAATCATAATAAATAAGGATGGAACAAGCGAATATTTGTATATGAAGATGTTGTTTTGATCAAAATAACACAGAATTATATTAAATGGGATGGTTGAGTATAAAAGAAAATACCCTCTACCTCCTACGTGTAAAACTTCTAGCAACCAAGCCATGCCTCTGGTCTATTCATAGCAAAACCATGTATGTTGGAGAATCACTCCTATCTCTTCACCAACAGGAATAGAAAGGTTGCATCACTTACACGGGACATACACCTAACCATGTAATAACACTTGTTAGAATTACCCAAATTTATTTAACTACATCTTGAAACAACAAGAAACCAGAACTAAAGATCAATCCCTACTTATTCCAAACTCCACCTTCATACACACTCTTCACACACATTCACAATTCCATACCAATTTATATATCATAATTAAGGAATTATTACTTTATAACTATTTGCACTAGTGTGGCAACTAATATTATGAAATAATGGGATGCATATGACATTGAAAAACAACTAACTTCACCTAAACCATCTCAAAATGATGCAATGCACCTCAACATGGACATAGAGAAACTGGGATTCAAGGATTCCATGCTAACTTCAGTGACAATCCTATTGGTGTCCCTTTACTGCCAGTATGCATGGAAATATTTTGTTGGGAATAGCCAAGTGGTGGTGCACCCTCATACACTTATTTCATGTTTGTGTTATATATATTTATATTTATTGTGTAAGGCTTAAGCATTTGGGAATATGCGGCAACACATGCAGGTGGGAAGATGAAAACCAGGGAGGTGGGAAGATGAAAACCAGGGACACACCAATAGTAATGTTCTTTCTTGCTTACCACGTTTCTCTATCGATATCATCCACGCTCTAGTGTTATATCCTTGCTTACCACATTTCTCACATGATATTGTCCATGCTACAATTCTTTGAATGCTCGGTAGTCAATATCTCCTTCATATAGCATTAAAAAAACACTTGTTAGATTTAATCCCACATGTCATCTAGTCATCGTACCAAATATAATTCATGTTAAAAATAATTTATATTTGAAAACTACAAATATAATTTATTTTCCATTGTAAACTACGAAAAAGAAAAAGGAGAATTTACCTAGCAAAAGGAGGATGATCATGTTGAAAAGCCAAAAAACACTTACTTGTTAGATTTTATCTCGTATGTCATCTAGCATTGTACCATATACAATTCATGTGAAAATAATTTATATATGAAAACTACAAATATAATTTATTTTCCATTATAAACTAAAAAAAGAAAAAGGAGAAATTACCTAGCAAAAGGAGGAGGATGATGTTGAAAACAATAAACAAAGGAAATGGGAGCCCGAGGAGGACAATGGGTCTAACAAGGAAATTAGAGAGGAAGCAAAAATTAGCACACAAGTGTGCATATTATCGAGTTTTCATGTATTAATGCTTAAAACTTTTATCCAATGCAAGGAATGGCCAATATGTGGCTATCTCGATTGTTGGACTAGGGTTACCTTTTACTATTATTTTCCAATGAACATTTTAAATTGTTGCTTATTATTATTATTTTCCAATGAACATTTTAAGTTGTTACAAAAGCAACAATTTTATAAAGGCAAAAGGTAGTTGACGGCTAGGCTAGGGTTTGAGTTTTGGAATATATGTGTCTGTCAAAACCATGTACTTATGTTCTTGCACGGGGGCTTCACCTTGTTGACCAATATCTTATCATGTTCATTCATAATGGGGGATTTTAAATTGTAAAAAATAAAGTTAATATATTGTAGGTATTGGGGGGGGGAGATGTGGGGTATCGAGGGGTTTATAGGTATTAGGGGGTATAGAAAGGGGTGTCTAGTAAAAAAAGGGGTTTCTTTTATTGGAAAGATATATTGGAAGGGGGGTTCAACAAGAGGATTTTTCGAGGTATTTATCAATATCTAGTGAAATTAGGGGCATTCTTTAATATCTCGTGAACGAAGGTGTTATGTCACAAGATCATTGAGTGAAGACACTGTGTGTTCTTGTCACTTAATGTATGTCTTATCTTTTTTGTTAGTTTGAGTTGGTTCTAATCGGTTTCTCAACTTTGCCATACGACATGTGGGTGCCTTAAAGGGAAAATCTTAGGGCCAAGCCTCGACCTATTACTCATGTTCTTGTCACTTAATGTATGTCTTATCTCTTTTGTTAGTTTGAGTTGGTTTTAATAGACATGTCAACTTTTCCATAAGGCATGTTGGTGCCTTGAAGGGCAAATCTTAGGACCAAGCCTCAACGTATATGATCTACATACTATTGCAACTAACAACAGAATCCCCATTTTTAACAACAACGAACGGGATGGTTCTAGTCAAGATGCCTTAAAGTTTGTCCTCAAGGACTACCACAATGATCCAGGCACTTATTGCACCCATTTGGTCCATTATGACACCCTTATGAACCATTTGGAATTGGGATAGTCAATAATCTTTTGAATGGGTTCGGATGGAATTGAGTATATTTTGATCATTTTGGGCCTTAAACAACATTTTTTAAGCCCCAAAACGTTGTGGATTATCTTCCTGACCCCCTTCATGATGTCCTTCTCCTTGAGATAATTCAAATGAGCTTTGGAGCACACAATTTTGAGTTTGTATAGATGAGTTATGTTCCCAACAAGTTGACCACGGTTTTAGATCTCAACATCCCTAACTCTTGGCCTTTTGTGTGTCTTATCTCTTTATTTTCCTAGCATTTTATTTTCTATTGTACTTGTAAATAATAAGGGCTTATCCTTTTTGTAAGAGGATTTTGGCACAAGAGAAGAGAATGCATCTCCTTACAGATATTGCTACCACCATTGTTGGAGCCAATTTTAAATAGATCAATTATTATTTATTACATAGTTTGTGTTTTAAATTTGTAATTGTATTTAGTTATTTTATTTTTTGCTACAAAAAAATTAATTACGTAATTTAGTGTGTTGTCCACAAAAAATTTAATGAATCTAGATCAGTGGTATCNATCACACTCAACCTCCTAGAAGCTTCACATGGTGTTATACATCATTAATTCATTTGAAAATGTACATGCATATTGTTGTCCAAGAGCAGAAGATTGAGTTAAGCATTGCCCACTTGTGCCAACTCCTTTATTTTGGGGGAGGTGGCTCATGCACTATGAGCAAGGAGTCATATGCTTCGTCTCCTACCCATTTTGTCAAATCTAGGCAATCCCAACACCACGATGTACGACCTCACCATGGGGTTGGTTGTATAGTCAAGAAGCATTACGAGCAACAACACAATTAACCCTTGCCATCTACACAACAAATGACAAGTTTCCCATGCTAAATCCCACCATATTAGGCGATAAAAAAAAATCCCATATAGCCCAACCCTGGTGACCCTGCCTAGGGCTAGACTTATATATATATATATATATATATATAGAGAGAGAGA
>JZKD02S1605315.1:76708-98668 GCA_000966675.3 Picea glauca | reverse complement strand
TACTGTTAGAGTATTTGCATAGATCTCTGCTGTCTTCTTTAGAGGATTGGAATATCACTGTTAAGTTAGGGTTTTCATCTCACTGTTAGAGATCTAGCTTTATTTGTTAAGATCAAAATTCTATTATACAGTCTCTTCCCTATATGTTGTTCTGTACATCAGATCTAAAGGAGTTTTTGCTTTGAAATTTAAAAGAGACTATTGTTTTCTTCTTATCCTAAAAATCTAACAATGATCTATGGATTCTTCATGCTAGGAGTAGAGAGGGCAGACTAAAGGGTCGATAAAGCCTCTTTTTCTTAGGTTATCCCAAGTAAGAGTGTGATTGAGAATTAAAAGCCATAGAAAGATGTTGACTTTCGGCCACAGATTTGATTTCCAAATCATGTGTCGTATTGATTCTTTGGGATGAAGATGGAACCAAGATTTGATGGCCTAAGCTTCCTTTATGGAGAAAAATCCTTTCAAGGAGTGTCTCCATCGAAGAATATCTAGTCCATGTCGGATGCGGACATTCATGAGAGCCACCTCATCCTACCAAGGGTACAAGTCACAATCTGCAAGGAGTTGAATTTCCTCATGATTAATCTTCCATTCTTGCCAAGTTTGTGAGCTCATTGATTCTTTCCAAAGACCTACAACTAGGAGGTGTTCATTATTCGGCACGAGGGCATGGACAATCTGCAGTGAATCCTTTTGCTAGAGGGTTGGCATTTGCTGCCAAGAGTCTGACCAAAAGAGAGCATTCTGACCCCCTCAGAGCCCCAAAAGGCATGCTCTTGAACAAGACCACAATTTTTCCATGCAACATTCTAGATCGAGGATCCATTGATTTGGTCATTTCATCTTATTAGATTAGCTTCCTCTGTATTTGATGTGTATTTTCTTCGCTAGAAGTGGGCCGAAAAGTCCTTTGGGTGCTTCAACCATTGCCACCATGTTTTTGCTCCCATTATTTCATTGAGCATTAATGGATCTCGCAGGCCAAGGCCTCCTGAAAGCTTTAGTTTACAAAGTTTTTCCCAACCGACTAGGGCCCATTTTTTCCTTTCCTTATTTCCATACCACAAGAAGTTTCTCTGTATGCTACAAATGGTTTTCTAGACATCTTTAAGGGCAGCTAAGGCTGAGAATAGAAAGATGGGAATGGCTTGAAGCATCGATTTAAGGATGCACAAGACGCCCAGCCAGATCGAGGGAAGAAAAAGTCAAAGAATTAAGCCTTTTGTTCAAAGAGTTGATGAGGGATTCCCAACAGTTGTTGCGAAGGTTGTTGTCAATCAGAGGAACACCCAGGTATTTGGATGGGAGAGAGCTCCTAGAGAAACCAAGGAGTCGAGTGATGTGATTTTGCATGGCCATGGGGGTATTAAAGAAAAAGATTTGTGATTTCTCATTATTGATGGAGGTGTCGGAGGCTTCACTGAAATATTTAAGAGTACTGTTGATTTTCCAAGCTTCTCTAGTTGTTGGGGATCCCATCATCATGGTATCATCCACAAACTGACTATGAGAAGTCGTGGGATGAATGTCATGCAAGGATAATCCTTGGAGAGCGCCATCTTCAATGGAAGCTTTTATATAGCGGCTCGATCGCGGGATGAATGTCATGCAAGGATAATCCTTGGAGAGAGCCATCTTCAATGGAAGCTTTTATATAGCGGCTCGATCCCTCAGCCACGATGACAAAAAGGAAGGGTGAAAGAGGATCACCTTGCCTAATGCCTCTAGTCGGAGCACAGGTTTTGAAGGAACATCATTCACTGAGATGGAGAAGAAGGTTGAGGAAGTAAGTATGAGGAGCCAATTTATCTAATCATTATTGAAGCCAGAAGTCGCAAGAAGAGAGCGCATATATTGCCAGCTGAGTTTGTTAAAGGCTTTAGAAAGGTCTAGCTTGATAATCATTCCAGGAGTTCAGGAGGATTTTAGGGAGTGAATAACTTCATGTGCTAGGATGATGTTGTCCAAAATTTGACGTCTTTCAACATATCCTGATTTTTCTTTAGAAATAATGAAAGGAAGAATTGGTTTGAGACGAATAGTCATTACCTTAGTTATAATCTTGTAGATGACGTTGCAGAGGGCGATTGGCCCAAATTGTTTGGGGTGAGTGGCGCCCTCCTCCTTGGGGATGAGAGTGAGGAACATTGCGTTGAGATCTGGAAGGACTTCACGAGAGGTGTAAATCTTCAATCAACTACCAAACTTCTTCATGAATAATTGGCTAGTAGAAGTGAAAATAATCCATTGTGAAGTCGTCTAGTCCTGGAGATTTCCCTACTGGCATATCTTTGATCGCTTGGTCCACCTCTTCGATTGAGATTGGTTTGAGAAGAGCTTCATTTTGTTCTTCAATAATTAAGGGAGGAATATGCTAAGTTATTTTGCTAATGGGCGTAGAGCGGTCATGACATGGTTCAACAAGAAGATCCTTGTAATAGTTAACCAGTTCTTGTTCCAGTCCATCATGATCCATTATGCTTTGTCCTTGATCATTTTCCAACCTCATAATTATGTTGTTGTGGAATATGGATCATGGACCTATGAAACTTTTTGTATTTTTCTCTCCTTCCTTCAACCATTGAACTCTGGATTTTGGGCGCCAGAGAATTTCCTCCTGTGCATATCGATCTTCAAGTTGTTGCTTTAAGCTCTCTACCTCTGCTTGAAGAGATTTTGTACCGCCTTGGATTATCAATTGTCTTTGTATCTCTTCCATGCGTTGTTCCAACGATTTTTGGGCTTGAAAGATATTACCGAAGACATTTTTGTTCTAGTCTTTGATTTTTGTCTTGATTTTTTTGAGTTTTTGCTGGAATTTGTACATAGGGTGCCATGCGCTACTAACGATTCATTGTCCAGCCTTCTAATTCTGCCTCACTTTTCGTCCAAAGAGAGTATCAGATTGAAGTCACCTCCTAGTATCCAATGTTTGTTCCCAATAATCACACTTAGGTCACACAAACTTTTGAGGAAGGCTTCCTTCTCCTGCGTTGGTTGTGGCCCATAGGCATTTGTGATTACTCCCTCCTTATTCGATCCAATAGCCTCTATAGTGCGTTGTGATGGACCATCTAGTAGAGAAGAAATTGTCCATTATGGTTGTGGCAAGATTCCAGAGGATTGCAATACCACCAATCGCTCCTTTGGAGTCATTGTAAACAAAGTTGTTGTGCCTCTAGCACCGAGAAAGAACATTTTCTGCTATTACTTGGGTACATTTCGTCTCTTGAAGGAGCAATATATCGGGCTTTTTATCCATAATGCTATTTCAGAGAACCTGACCAGAGTTAATCATGAAAGAACCTACCTCACGAATGAGCTATTGTGCGGATTTTCTTCCTCTTCGTTTTCTTTCCTTTGAAGATTTGCAAATCTCCTTCCTTGGTCCTTGATGAATGCCTAAATTTCCTCCTAACCTAGAGGTCGCACGAGTAGTGGAATTCAAATAGACTTTACGAAATTTACGTAGTTGTTCCAAAAGAATGGATTGCAACTCTTGATTGTGATACGCCTCCTCAAGCTTGTCCAGATCAATATTCGCTAATTCCTTTTCGTCCGGTACCATTTATGTGTCCCCTCCATCCTCTGTGAGTTGTTCTTCTTCAAGTGGAATTGGGGAAGAATCGGGGTAAATCTGTTCCAGTTCGGGCTCTAGATTCGCTTTGGCCTTCCCACGATTGCTTTCATTATTTACATAGTTATGTGGCTCTTCGACATCTTGGGAATCTGGTTGGCTTAGGATTCCAAATGAGTTGCTTGTGGCTAACGATTTTGATGGCCTAGGAGTGGATTTTTTCTGGGTGGGTTTCTTTTTTCCTAGTACTTGAGTAAAACCATCCTTGGATTTCTCTAGGGCACTCACCGAATCTTTTTGAGGGGCATTGAGGGGACAATTCATGAATAGATGGCCATGTTCATGGAATTTTCGGCATGTGAATGGGATGTACTCATAATCAATGGTTTGAGCCCACTATTGATCTTTGAACTCTAGGGTAATGGATCCAGGCAGAGGCTTGGAAATTCAAGCATAGGTGATGTAGCATCCCTAACAAGTGGCTTCATGTGCTTTAACATATAAACCTAAGGTGTTGCTTATTTCAGAAAGAATCTCTCCAAGCCATAATTCTTGCGAGAGAGAGTAGAGTCAAGCCTTATCAGGGTATATCAAAAATCCTTTGTCTTTGGGCTAAAGTGTTCTATCCAGTATCGAAGGTACAAACTAGCTAAGTTGAAGAAGTACGGTCTGCCCACAAAAACTAAAATCCTTTGTCTCTGGGCTAAAGCGTTCTATCCAGTGTTAGAGGTACAAACTAGCTAAGTTGAAGAAGTATGGTCCGCTCACAAAAGCTCTATGCTCTATCCTTATCCTCCAGGTTGTGAAAGTTGGTTGTGAAAAACCCCTTTGAGCCTAGTTGCAGATCAAAATGTCCTTTGGGTTTCCACCAATTTTTGATCCACTTGAGCAAATCCCTTTTCGATGGCCATAGTCCTTAAAACTTGCGAATCAAGGCATGTTCCTCATGTATTTCATCCTTTGGGTTTCCACCAATTTTTGATCCACTTGAACAAATCCCTTTCCGATGGCCATAGTCCTTAAAACTTGCCAATCAAGGCATGTTCCCTCATGTATTTGGTGTGCTCTGCAACTCTTGTGGAACTAACTACATATTTAGGCTTCGGGAATGCATTTCTCTAGTTCCCAAGCTCGAGCCACCTTTGGATGGGAGGATTCAGCCTCAACAATCATGGCTTTTCCCTTATTCAACTCCTCATGATAGAGTTGATCTTTCAAGTGCGGCGGTGGCTCAAAGGGCCCCCGAGCTCCCCTTGGTTCATTTGTTCTCTTATCGCGATAGGAGGGGGCTTGTGCCCCCTATTCCTCTGCCATGGAAGAGTAAGGCGAACTCAGTCCCGTTTGCAGATCTTGTAAAAATAAATTTGAAAATTTGAATTTTTTTTTTTCTTATTTTTCAAAATTCCAATTTAATAATATATGTAAAATATCATAAAAACTTTAATGTATTATTGCAGAATGATATGTTAAATAGGTGTAATAAAAAAGTTTAATATTTATAAATTATTTGTTATAGAATAATAAGCAAGAACCCCAGGAGAATCCCCCTGCGATCTCCTTCGTGCGAGAAGATTTCCCCCCTGCGATCTCCTTCGTGCGAGAATAATGAGCGGCCGAGACGTACACAGGGTCGGTGGGGTCAGCGGATGACTGGGATAACTGAGTTGCAGAAACTATGACCCAAGAATGCCCTTTTGGATTCTCACACGCTTTGCAGTTTGTTTAAAAAAATATCCTTCAATACAGTCCAACTAAAGATGATTTGTTACAGCAATTGTTTGGTCTGTAAAAGAAGATTACAAGGCGGCAAACTGAACTTATAGAAAATAAATAAGAAGTATCGACTGTGAGTTGTTTAGTCTGTAAGTACCTTCAGAAATCAAATCTTTTGATCCGTTGTCGTCCTCCTTTTCTTCTTGAGTGTGCGAAACTTCCATGTTGACTGTATTACTGCTTCCTACAATCAATGCACCTTCAGAAATCAAATTTTTTTAACCCTTTCGTAGATTGTTTCGCTGCTCGCTGCAATCCATGTACCTGCAGAAAATCGCTGTACCTACAGAAATCATTTTTTTTCATAAGAGACGGAATCAAGAAAATGCAACAAAACAAAACAAGAAAGAAAATGCAACAGAAGATTCGAATTTCTCATATTAAAGGTTCCGCCAGGAAATAAAATCCAACATAACAGGTTGGAACGCCTCATATTAGGTTTCAGAGTCTCAAGTCTGCCACCGCGCTAGCCAAGCCATTATGGAAACAACTGGGGCACCAGAACTGAAATCGAAAATGTATGATACGTGGCAGTGGAGCCAAGATTAGCCAACCAAAAGAAAAAACAGTAACGACAGGATTAACAACTATAGTTAAGTGAAGCTATTACACCCGAGCCCTCAATTTATAAAGGACAACAAAGACATTCCGAGAATAATAAATCTCATCAGTGGATTGAAAACATGTAATTAAAATAATTACCATATGGTACCCTTTATCAAGAGGGGATGCTTATCGACTTCAAGAAGGAGGTTGTACCCACCAAAACATTATAGTTTATTTTAGCCTTTTCCTTCAATACAATCATCACATGACACACAATAGAACACTTCGTCATTTCAAAGAATAGACCATAACTTCTTTTTTCCCATGAAACCTATTTAATAACAAACTTGAACTCTTTTGAATCTTTTTTCCTATACATAATCTACTTAATAACAAGCTTGAACTCTTTTGAAATAACTAAATTTATAGTTAAAATGAAGTTAATTTATTTGTAAATTTATAGTTAAAATGAAGTTAATTAATTTATTTAATTGATAGGCACAACTAGGTGCAATTTCAAGAACATTTAGTAGGTATTGTCATGGGTGACGAGTCTAGCCCCGTGACAGGTATGGTTATAACATATCTTATATGTATGAGTAAGTATGATTACAACACTTTTTATGTTATAGGTATGAGAGGTCAATGGTAGCTTATCCTAGTTAAACATTTATGAGGACATGATTTAAACGATAGTTGATTATGATAACACCTACCAAAAGACTATTGTCACTAACAAGGATAGGTCCATTGAAGTATGCACTTTGTCATTATATCAAAAGTTTGTGTTCCAAAGTTAATAAATTTATGGTTACTATATCTCTTCAAAATATATCGATTCTAGCCTTGTGTGTCGCGTGAGTAGCCGCGTTGGCATGCCCAGTGTTATAGTGGTAGCAATCGGATAACACGACCACGTGTCACGTACCCGACTAGTTGTTGATTGTTGGAAGATTGGTTGTTGTCATATATGTCAACCCTAGTCATTGGTTTTGGACCACAAGATTGATGAAGGTATTTGGACATGAAGGACAGTGCACATGAAGACACAACACCCATGGATGGATAGTATACATCATGTTGTTTCCGGTGGTAGGTGGCACATCACGTCGATCCTCATGGTTGAGGAGAAATAAATTTTTGAAGATGACAAAGTGAATCAAAGAAGGAAGTACATGTTGGCCCTGAAGATAATTAAAGAAAAGAATTACAAAATAAGAAAGTGTCAGGTCGGCCCTAATGTTAAAAGGAAGTGTCATAAATGGTATAAATACATATAATTATACATTCATTATATACACAAGTCGAATTTAAGAGGAAATTAGAAGTAAAGAAGGTCAGATTTCAAGGGAGGATGAAGTCTTTTGGTGATGTGTTCTAAGTATCAACATTGATTACCCCAGTAAAAAAAAGATTGATTCTTAAAGGTCCAAGCCAAATAAGTTATAGACAATGTCATCTCTTCCTTATTTGATTAGGGACTACCCCTTAATATTATTTAATAGGGAATTTTAAGTCAGGCATTGATACAAAAACTTCAACTTTATAAAGGCAAAAGGCTTTGTCTTTTGGCCTTCTAAAATTTCCTCTTTTGCAATTTAATAAAAATAAACTTTATGGCCCTTGTAGGGTTTGAGTTTTGGAGCATTGTGAGTCTTCCAGAACCATTTAATCATATCTTTGATGCCATTATTATATGTCCTACCTCTTTTGTTGGCTTAATTTGTCCCTAACTATCCCATCAACTTTTCCATAAAGCTTGTGGATGCTTAAATAACAAACCAGTGGCCCAAGATTAGATTTGTTGATCCATGTATTCTTGGAATTGGCACCAAAAATTATGTGTTTAATAGAAGTGAGCACGATGGTTGTTCTCAAGGCACCTCAAAGTGTGTTCCGAAAGTCTACCACAAGGTAATTCCAAATCTCTCGAGAAAAATCCTTGCTGGAATTATTGAATGTGAAAAACATGTAAATTGTATACATAAAACAAACTGCTTTGGTATTTTGTTGGTAAGGTTAGTCTCAAAGTTGTCATTAGGGCACATGTTAAAGAAGCATGGGAACACCATGGTTGGTACTACATCGATGACAAGAGATTGACTAAAGAATTCTTTCAATTTACTTGAGAAACTCCCCTGTTAATGATATTGTCTCTCATGGTCATTGGTCCATAGGTATGTAATAGTACCTTGCTTGTTTTTCACCATGGGTTAAAGGTTTCTATATTAATTAGATTGCCTAACTCTCTTTAATTTCCAGGGTTGATTTCCTCGACATACCCATGTGCTTTTTGCCTTTCCTAGAGTGCATTTGATGCTTGTTAGTGGGTGTTAGAATATAAGTGGATGTGCGCGTTTTACCATTGACAATATCTCTATTGTCACCCAACCATAGGCCGAATCCACCCTCCGAGCACCTTAACCTTGACAGAGAATCACTCTGGAAGCAAACCCTAGGCTAGATAGCCAAACAAAGGGTAGCACATCTTTCCCCAAGGATAGCGCACCAAAAAGAGCTGATCAGATGTTCCAAACCCTAGCCAAGAGATAATCCAAGCCAAACATGATTTGCTAGCTGCAACAACTGCAGTGACATCTCTCCTCAAACCTACGCACAAGACTGGGCACTGTAGTGCGCAAAAGTTGTTGTTTTGCAATTCTGAGACTGCCTGCCAGAATGAGAACTGGCCTCCTGTATTTATACTAATTCTGGCTAACTGACTGGGCCAACTTTTCATTCTGGGTATCTGTCTATTCAGTATATATTAATATTTTTGGCCGACTTCTTCTCTTGGAGGCTAATAACCTAATATAAATTATCTTCTTGAGTCGACAAGTCTTCTAGGGTTATTAGCCAACTCATTAGGGTTTCTTCTTGCTTCCCAGAGTATTCTATCCTCGTCAGATTTACAAGTGGAGGTAAATACCTCCCGTAGCTACCATAATATCAACAGTGGGATCATCGACCATGACCCAACTTATTTATTTAAACCTAGGTCCCATAGAAGGGTTTGCCTCTATGTCAATTTGTCTAAAGCTTTGAAGGAGTTTGTCCTTATCTAGGCGTGAGATAAAATCACGAAGCAACTTGTTGAATACAACATTCTAGTGAATACGTGTTTTCAATTCCACGGTCGATACTACCAAATTTGAGATTGTCCTTATAAGGTATAGTTTGACCCGCACGTAAATCATATTACATAGGCCACTTAAGCTAATACTTATGCCAATCCCCAAGCTAACGATGATATTGATGGTGAGTGGGTGCAAATTGTTCATAATAACAATTAAAGTAATAAGTCATTTATCATTTTGAAAGTCCAAGCCCCCGAAGTGATTGCAATTAGGGGATCGAGCACAAGTAAATCCCCTAGCATATGATATAATAAAGATAGTTGTGCACCCTCCTCCAGCATTTTCCTCTTAAGGAGGAGGTAGAAGAGAATAATCCTTACGACTCTGCTAAACTCTCAAGTAGATGATTGTTATAACAACATTTGCCACCATATATGCATTAATGACTTATTTGTCCTTCCCATGTCCTACTTGCAGACATTAATCCCATTTCCCTTCTCTAGATTCTTAAAAAAATAATGTTTTTTGACATGTATGCATCATAACAACTATGTAAGGCATGTATATGTGTGTTGCCCCATTGAAAGGCGTGTAGACTTCATTTTTGCTCAAAAAAATATGCATATTTTTGGGTGGGATTCATGGGTTCACCCAGTTCCTGACCTCCTATTGCTCGTACATAACTAATTATAACCACTCCAACCACTTGGAGATGGTATAAATTGAGCCTAAGGCACCCAGAGAAGAGAATCATGCTTGAATCAAAACTATGTTGGCAATTTCTTGCCTTGTCTGCAAGACCTTGTTCCCCTACTACTGATTTGTTTCCTTAGACCTGGAAACCCTTGTTTCTAGCTGTTAAAAACATGAAATAGGATAAAAACGGAATGCATTAATTCATCAATATGATACATATATAAATACATCGATGTGACCTTTGGATTCATCTTCCAAGGTCTCTTGGAATCCTGATGACTGTTACATTATCACTTAACTGTTCATATTCCATCAAGTGAGTAAACCTAATGGATTATGTTTCCAACATTCCCCCCCTTAATCCAAAGGGGTGTATGTGAGTCTAAGGTGAGAAATGATATCTGAAAGTGGGCAGTTGAAATTTGAAAGTGTGCAACTACTTATGGTTGAATGTGCTCTCTGAATCTGGTGGCTTTGGGACGACCACAAACTGAATGGATATCAAAAGCTAGCGTCTTCTACTAAATGGTGATGCTGGTTTAAGGAAGACCAAAAACCAATCTTGTGGTTTAAGGAATACCATAACTCTATAACTTGGTTCTAGGCTCAATCGTTCCAAGAACATTTCCTAAGTTAACTAGAAGCTGGAAGTTGATGTCTTCTGCTAATTGGAAGTGCTCTCGAATGTTGGTTTAAAGATGACCATAAATTGTTGTCTTGCACAATCTGGAAGTCTTCTACTAAGTGGTGGTTTAAGGAAAAACATAAACCAATCACACTCCTTATTACTACTCAATTGATGGGACTTCAAAACTTGAAGCCCGACTGTCAATCGTTGATGTTGTTCCCCCGTGTCAGGGACAAGGTGAGAAGATGGTCCATTACACGATGTGTTAATACTCGAGAGTGATTTTATCGGTATGACTGACATATCTTCTTGAATAATGATGACCATAGCCAAGAAGCCATCCACCCATAGTGGTTCTTTACTCTTGTAGATTTATTGTTGTAAGAACACTAGTTTGAATGATGATTGTTCTTTCCAAAATGTTGTCAAGGATGAAGATCAAAGCACTAATCTTCCATGTGGCCAACTAGCTGACAATGTTGGAATTTCAAAATCTTCTCTTGAACTAGAGCAGGGGAATATGAATTCTCTTAAAGCAATCCAACACTCTGGAACTGGACCGGTTTGGTATAATCTGGATTATGAAAGGTGACTTCCCTTTCATATCTGATACTTGTTCTACGCTTGTTTTTCCTGATTTCTTCCCAAGGTCTAATGATTGGCCTTGAAAGAGGACACTAAAATTCATCTGCACTTGAATATGGAACTTTCATACTGAGTTGCTCATGCACTGGTTGTTGGTATGAATCAACATCATCATCTTCTTCAAAAATATGGTTGTTCTGAACAAGGACTAGTTTAGAATGTTGTCGAAGATTCTTTCGCTCAAGTGCATTGTGGAGAAGTCGAGTTTGAGTTTGCAACAATGCTACTTTGGCTTGTGAAAATTGCAAGCATGTTACAATAGACTGCAGAGTTGTTTTGTCAGTAGTGACTATATTATCCATATAAGAGAGGATTATAGTGTTCAATAACTCTAACAATGCCTCAACTGGAGCCATTTTAAAGACAAAATTAGACCTCATAGGGTTTCTTGCAACTCCACCCTTTAACAATCAAACTCTACAATGAAAAAACATTTTTACTACAGTATTATGCAAAACTAGAAGTGGTCGCCGACTCTCTCTAAGGAGAATGTGACTTGGCAGAGATGCAACCAACAACTTCTTCAAATCCTCAAGTAAATAAGAAACCGAGAGAGGCTTCCCCTCATAGAATATGAGCAATTGAATAACAAGTGGTGGAGAAGGTTTGGAAAGAGGAGTTGTTTGGCTTCAAGCCAGGTTGGTGCTTGTGAAGACTAAACATTTTCAGGGGCTCTAGGATGCCCACAGTGAATGAGGCCAAAGAAAATTAGATTCACTTTGCAAAGGTCGCGGGTATTGTTCGAATGGATTTGAAAACACACAAAAAGTGGGTTGCAATTACTCCAAATCAAAAGGTTGCATGCTCTGTTTCATTTTGAGTTCACCAAATGAGGTAAGTCATGATGGAAAGGAGAGTCTAGTTCCTTATGAAGGTGCAAGGATAACTTTTGCAATTGAATCCTTTGCTCTTGAGCAACTTGAGATGAATTTTTCTCCTCTAGAAGTGGTGGAGCCTGCAAGCCCCGATGTATTGGAAACCAGTGTGCTTATTCAATGAAATAGACAATGTCTTTTTTTTTTTTTCCAAATTTGAGTTAGGGCATGAGAATGACCACACCATGTTGCAAAAAACTCAACAAGAACAATCCTATCATAATTTAAAAACTTGGACTTGAAAGTTGAGGGAGTGAGGAGCAACACATTTAAAGAGGACCATATTGTAGAAAAACAAACAACATTGCAATCTGAATCTTCTTTTGGCTTTTCTTCTGTTGTCAACTAGTGCCATCATCCGACTTCTGTGAGAACATGTCATGATGTCCTCCAAGTCATTAGTAACATGTACAACAACACATAGACTAGGGTTTCACACAATCCTTATGACTGACAACATAAGTCTCATAAACCTGACAAACTGAAGACATATTCAGTTCCATCTCCTTGAAGTTTGTCCTTCATTCAAAGTGCATAATATACCATTGTCAGTGGGTGATAACAATGTTTACTCCGGTCACAAGAGTGTCAAATAGTTGATCGAACTATATTTAAAGTTCGAGACTAGAAGGATTCAATAAATCTTAGTCTTGTTTCCATTTTCTCGTCAAACTATCGTGAGCTTAAGGCTTAGATTATGGCTAATCTTGCCTTCTATTACACCGATGACTCCCTCGAGAAGATGTTGTACTACACAATGCCTGGAGAAAAGATGAACTGTGGTCTATCTGTAATAGAAAACTACACGCCATTGAAATCATGAAATAATCGAATTGTTCTCTCGATTCCATGCTAAGAGTGTTGTGAAAATCAATGCTAGGGTTTCACGTAGGGTTACAAGCAAATGTGAGATAAGTGTGAGAGTGGGTGAGTTAAGGTTTCAATGTTGAATGAAGGTTGCATGTGGGAGATGAGGGTTTTCGATAGATAAACAATATAAATGTGGCATGCAGAGAAAAACCAGAGAGACAGAGCACGGGTCGGACTGGCAGACAGACTGAGAAGACTAAGCATGGGTAGACTGGAAAGACATAAATGTTTCTACATGACTTACCTATGGAAGACTATCATAGCTCAATTCAGGCCTAAGAATTGAGGTGGATCTAATACCACTATTAGACACATGAAATAGGATTAAAATGGAATTCATTAATTCATCAATATTATATAGATATAAATACATCGATGTGACCTTTAGATTCATCTTCCAAGGTCTCTTGGATTCTCGATGACTGTTTCACTATCACTTGATTGTTCATATTTTGTCAAGTGAGTAACCCTAACGGATTACATTTCCAACACTAACCTTTTCCATTCTTCATATATTTGGCCAATAAGTTTCTCTTTGTCTTCTTTGGGTCCACATAAGCATTGGAGTCAGAGGTGCTACCTATAGTCAGTGGCCTGGGTGGAGGGACATGGAGTTTGTCCTCAGAGCAGTGCCACAACAGGTGCATGCGATAACTACCTATATTATGTTGGCTAATAATAAAGAGATCTCTTTCCCATGAAATACTTGTGTTTTAATATATGATGATTATGTTTGAACATCTTGTCTCTTATAACACTAATTGTTACAATCACTTTGTTTTCGATCATTTTCATAAAAGTTAGTTATTGTATAATTTCTCTCCTTTGTAGTTCTCTACTTGAGTGTTTTGCATGTTATCAAAGGAATAGTTTGGAAGGAGCATGACAAGTTTTCAACCACGGGATCTTCATCAAATGTAGGACACTCGGTATGTCTATTTTTCCTTACTAATAATAGTTAATTAATTGATCGAATTAGTTACAAATATTTGATTGCATTTTTGGGATTTGGTTTGTTCTTAAAATGGTCATCACTCTGTTATGGTTTAACTCATAGCCATAGGGGAATTTCCCCATAACAAAATTAGCGACTATACTAGGGATTTATCTCCTTTGTGGGTTAGTTTTAGGTTATTGCCTTTATTTTCCTTGTTTGTTTGGCTTTTTTTGTTTTTAACTGAGCAGTTTAAAGCTTTTGAGTCTTGTCTATGCCTTGTCAAACCCTCTAGCTTTGTATTTCATCCTTTTCTGGAAGTTTTAGGATTGTTTATGTGCCTTTTTGTGTAGACAGGCATGTACACACGTGCTTCATCTTTAATACATTCACATACATATGCATTTTGCCTTGAGCACAACCGTGTTACATCTCCCGAAGAAGAAATTTTCAATTCTTCTTAGCCTTTCTCGGTATTTGGATTCGTTTTTTGGGATCTTTTATGGGTCTTGTGTCTCTCTTTGGCATATTGCTAGTTACATAAATCATATAAGTTAGATGTTTTTACAAAGAAAAGAAAAAAAACATTAGTTTCTTTACTTTGTGCTTCAAGATTTTTTTGCGGGGGCAGTTTGAAGGTTCTTTTCTTGGCTTTTTCTGTTTGAAGTTGTTCTATTAACCCTCTTTATGGTTTGAATAAGTCTGGTTTAGTTCTCTATTCTTTTCTACCTTACTCCTACTTGTTTTGCATTGAAAAAGAAAAATTACAGTAGTTTTCCATTTTCATTTTTCTTTAAAAAACAATAAAATAAAAATAGGAAGTTTGTTTTGTTCTTGTTTCTTTCGGTCTTTACCCTTTTTATCAATGAAAATAAAAAAAACTATTTATGAGCATACTTTCTTACCTTGTGTGTATTTTCCAAATCTTGCTTGTATTCTTGAAACAATTTGAGTCTTCGTGAGTTTTCAGTCTTAGTTTCGTTTTGGGAAGAATAATTCAATTGTGCTTGTTTGAATATTTGCATTGCATTCAAAGAAAGTTTATATTGATTTCTTGCATTCACATCTAAAGTAAAAGCTTGCATATCTCATTTGCATCAAAGAGGATTGCATTGCATTGAAAAGTTAAAGAGTTTGCATTTTGAAGCGTTCCTTAATACTCCTTTTCCATTGAAGAATAAGTTTGTTTTTCTTAACAACAATGTTCTTAAGTGATCCATTTTATGCAAAGTCTCAAAACATCAGTAGTTTCGCATCCATAAACCTTTGAGTAACAACACCTATTAAAATTAATGCATAATATAAAAACAATTAGACTTTTGTTTATAGGGTATACAAACTAGTCCAGGTATAGGGCCTTGGATTAGGATTGGAGAGATAACTCACCAAGGATATTGAAAAAACATATGAATCTGAGTAAGGGAGAGAGAAATACAACTAATGTATAGGTATGGTTGGGAAACTCCTCTAACACAGGAACCAAACACGAGGTCACGTGAGGAAGAGTCGAGGAGATAAACCCTCTGAAACTTGACCAATCGTAGTGGATTTATTGGAAACATGCATTTCTCTAATACCTTTACCTCCCTGAGAGGCGACTCTTTCAGAGCTTCAAGCTTTGCTACCCTGCCCATACATTCGGTCCCGATTATCGACCGTTCCCCCAGAACCTACCTGTGAGTTGCTATCCATAGTTTCTTTTCCTAGGTATCTTAGACGTGACTGCAGAGGGTTTCCTGTGGTACCCGAGGCAAACATCGTATCACACTATCAATACCCTTGGAGGGTGCCCCACAAAGAAAGGGTTACTTGCACTCGGTAGGGATGGTAAGTGGAGGTAGAGGTAACTGCTTCTCACTCCTTTGATCTTCGATCATGAGAATGAATCAACCTGTGTCGTTGCCAGGAAGGGCCTTTTCCTGACTTCTTTACTGCTTTAGTCTCATGACCTAATCCACCTGAGATAAGGTATTAAGGAAGTGGTTCGTGTGTGTTGTTTCCTTAAGAATTTTTATAGTCGTGTCCTCTTTGGGTGTAGACAGCCTTAGAAAGCTAGTTGGTGTCTACCTTGAATCGTTGAATTAAAGTGGTTGACCAACCGCTTCGTTGGTTTCCAAGGGTCCAAGGCATTTCGCCTATAAGAGTTAATTCTCCACATCCTCCTTTGAGGTGTCGATTAAATCAATTCGGTGTTTTTGTACCAACTGGTATTGTTGAAATTTTAGAGATTGATATTTCATAATTGAATGCTTCTGGAGGTTACACGTACATCAGATCTTGAAGACGAAGGCTTCGTCAGACCTTTTATCCCTTTGTCAAGTAGACTAGATGATCCAATTTAATGCATCTTTCGACTTTTGAGTCGGGTAACACTAACAACCACCCTATTCAATGGGTTTTTATGGATGATACCTCTAATGCATCAAGGTTTGGGGGCACTTTAACCCCCACTTTGGTTTTAGTTGGGGGAAGGGTTTCACCCCCTCACCCTTCTGCCTAGATAACTAATGTGTCTCAAGCCACAATAGTTGTGTCGATCAGTAGCTCTATGTTGTTGATTATTAGATCCACTCATCCTTCAAGTGCGACTTCGTTGTCGTTGTTGATTTCTAATGCTTTTGCATTTGGAATGTCATCGATAAGCATGCACAATGTTATGGCTAATTATTAGCCGATAACTTCAAACCCTAATTTTGGGGTAGGGAGTTCTCCAACTCTCTTGCAAGTTTTCCTTGGGGTGGGGGGCATATCCCTCCAACATTCACTTCCCTCAGAAGTGGGTCTTTCCCATATTTTAGGCCTAATCCCTTTATGGGATGGAGTGGTCCCATGAGAGGATGATATCAATCCTTTGATATGCCTTTAATTTCTAACCCTTTCACTTTGTATGGTGGTTTTGGGAGCAATCCCTTCCCTTCATCTAGGATGTATGCAGACGACAACCCCTTGTAGAGTCAATGGGATCCTACGCAAGGGTCTTTCCCTTTGCAAGGGATGTTGGTAGGGGGAAACCCTGTCCAATCTTATGGAAACCCGATGGGAGAAAAATTTCCTCCCTTTATCTAGGGTTCTCATGGTTTTACCAAAACCCTAGCCCATCAATGAACTCTTCATGGCAACTTGGTGCCAACTACAATGGAAGATTTCCTTTTTAGACTACCAATCAACTCAGAGCTCCCAACCCTGGTAGTTGGAATTGAAGGTCGTAGGCGAGGCTTCCCTTTCCGGCAACGTTAAATTTTCTAGATCTATCAAAACTAATGAATGACCCCGTGTGCCATGATCCAAATTAGCCATTGGACCCCACCAAATTATCATAATACATTCTAAAGTTCGAAGGCAAAGCTAGTGAGGATCCATGCAATCATGTAATGACATTTCACCTATGGTGCTTGTAAAATTCATTGAATGATGACTCCATTTAGTTATGTCTATTTCAACACACTCTTATGGGAGTTGCTGGGAAATGGTACATTGAGCTAGAGGGGTCGAATTTTCAGACCTTCATGATTTGGTGTTGGTTTTCCTCAACCATTTTCAGCTTCCAATCTAGTACAATGTCGAAACTGATTTATTATCTACACTATGACAAGACAAGGCCACTCACATATCAGATCACATCCAAGAGTGGAGGATGAAAAAAGGATGATCAAGGCCATGATTCCTCCTAAATTCTTGTTAGAGTGGTATCTCAAATCCTTGGACTCGTATATCTCCAAGGATGTTTCCATGTTGGGTGTATCCTCTAAGGAGGAAGCCATTTTTAGGGCCTAGCAGTTGGATCTAAGATATTATCAGTATGGGATAATGTACAAGATATTATTGGGCACACCGCGATCAAGTACCAACCCTATGAAATCAAAGTCTGGACAACATGCCAATGGCATTGTTTATTATGTCAATAACACTACCACAGGTCTAGTTGCGAGCCAGATGAAACATATGACTATTCATCAAACTGTGACTGATCAAGCTATGACTTTGACTGTTCTGACTATCCAGTCATCATATGTACACTCTGTGCAATAGACGAATCCAAAGGGAAACCAACATTCTGGAGGAAAGAAGAAGGGTAAAGATAAGAAAGGAGGTTTGAACAATAATAAAAATGCTAAATCCGATTCTAATGCGGGAGGGGCTAAGAAATAAAAGAGGGAGGTGAAATTTCCTTGTAAGCTTTGTAAAGAAAATCACCTTACCCACTAATGCCCCAAAATGAAAGATGCCCACCGTTGGTTGATGCAACAACATCCTTTTGTGTTGACTAACCCATTCCCTCAAGGACAAAATATGGCGATAAAATCTTCCAGTGGAAATGCGCAAGGGGTCACCCAAGGTGCATCCTTGCTAGAAGGTACTATGTCATTCATCAATATGGTGGGATCAGACGTATATGTGTTGACCATGGCCTGAGATTATGGTAACTCTAAGTCCACATATAGATGAAAATAAACTCCTAATCCTCAAAACTCTCTTCACATAGAGAAGCTTGGAGGGGATGCAATGTCACACATATTGAAAGGTGTGTATGAGCATTCTTCTCACAATTATAATGCTCGAGTTATGCCCAAATATTCAATTGTTGAGGAATTTGCTTAGACACCTTGTGCGATGTTGGCCCTTGAGGTGCTCCATAGTTTCTCTTCGCAACATAGTACATTGCTATTCACTATAGGAGCTGGAAATTCTTCGAACTTACAGGTTATCAAGTTTAATACTACAAATTTCAATCCTTGTCTTCCTTACCATGTTTCCTTTCAGATTAATATAATGTATTCAAAGCATGTTATTGAAAGGACCATTGTCGATGAAGGTGCTTCAACATGCATGATGTCATTATCTTGTTGGAAATACATTGGCTCTCTTGAGCATGCTCTGTCTCCCATGTTGCTAATTGCATTCTATGGATGCTCTTTTAGGCTACACAAGATTATCTCTTCCTTCCATGTCCAGTTGGGAGAGAAAACCATCTCCGTAGAAGTGGAAGCGGTCAACACTCCGCTCTAATACAACCTATTATTAGGAAGGAGTTGGACATATGCAATGACAATAGTCGTATCTTTGGTCTTCCGAGTTTTATGCTTCCCTCATGAAGGTAAAATTGTAATGATTGACCAAATGTTGTTCGCTCACTCTAACTCCGTGACGACTACGAGATCCACAGTCCTGTTAATTGGAAACTCTTAGATGACAACTGAGAGAATTAGTGTTGGGATGTATCCTTCTCTAATGGGAAATTTTAACTTCTCAACACCAATTTTGTATATTAATGTTGTTCTGGTTTGCTACCAACGATCAAGCTCTTCGATTCCTGTGACTCAAGTGAGTTCATTTCAAACGACATATTTCAAGGATCCTTGGGGTTTACTGATCCATATTTTATGAGTAGAACGAAATAAATATAGATTATTAACAGGTGCTTAAGACAAAATAACAGAGATACAGTAAAACTGGTTTTCTATTCATTAACGAAATAAGCTGAAACTGTAAAATGCAGCGGAAACAAGCTTGCTGGAATCGTGGCGACTTATCTCTGAGAAGAGATGTGACGGCAATGCGTATTCGCAAGAAGAAGGTTACAATGAGGCTCTGAAGGCCTTTTTACAATAAGAAAGAATGACCAAAACCCTAGACATCCAAAAACCTAACCCTAGGAGATGAAGCACCAAAAGTCACGTGGGCCCCGTTTGGGTAAGTTAGTACATCAACTTCCCAGGGTCGTAACTTTTGCATACGATCTTCGTTTTAGGCGTGTGATAGTCTGTTGGAAAGGTATCATCGAGGAGATTCATTTTGGGGGCTCAATCATGCCTTCAACCATATTTAAGGAGCTCGATCTCGAAAAACCTTCATTTAGGCCCTCAAAATGGCTCTAGAAGTTAAAACTGCTAAAACTAGTAAATTGCCAAAATTGTCAGAAAACTGTTTTGAGCCAGTTGGAAAAGGTTGGTGGCCACCGATATCCATCTGGATCAATCCTCCCTCCTTAGGAAGAAATGGTCTCCATTGCGTTGAGGTCCCCCATCAGATGAGGAAATTTCTGCTGAATTTGGCCTCGGGTGAGCCACTTGCCTTGGTGCAAGAGCTGCCTTGCTTTGACGACTCGATAAAGATGGATCCTTTGTTGTCGAGTTCCCTTGATCCGTCTGTCCACAATCTGATCATTGGATGCTTGTTGTAGGTATTTGGGGTTGATCTTTGTTGGTGTCAGTTGTTCTACTACTTCTGAGGTGTCCAATAATGGTGGGAAATAAGGGCGAAGGAGATCCACGTTGAACACTGGGTGCAGACCAAGGAAAGGAGGAATGTTGAGCTCAAAAGAATTATCCGCCATGGCCTTGGTGATAGTGTATGAACCATAATGGAGTGGGCGAAGCTTCCGATGGGGTCCTGTAAGGCGTTCTTTCTGCAAGTGCAACCAAACTTTGATGCCCACCTGAAACTTATGTGGCACCTGATGTTGATCATGGCGCTGTTTGTACTTGTCATTGGACTTCTGTAGGATATCCTGAACCTATTGGCAGATGTGCTGGATCCGCTCAATGAACCAGGTGGCTTTGTCAGCTTCAGTTGGAGCAGGACATGAGTCAGTCGAGGTGACCGCAAGGGGAAGTGCAACATCTATGGGTCCCAATGGTTGGAATCCCAACCCCACTTGAAAGGGGTTGTGGCCGGTTGAGCTATGCAGGGCTCGATTGTAGCTATGTTGGACACAGGGAAGGATCTCATCCCATGTGCGAGGGTGCTTTGAATTATACATGCAAAGAATATGCACAATCATTCGATTTACAACCTCGGTTTGACCATCTGTCTGGGGGTGGAAGGCCGTGGATTTGGTGAGCTTGGTGTCCAGCAGTGACTAGAGGCTCGACCAAAATGTGCTGAGAAATCGACTATCCCGATCTGAGACAATGGTTTGTGGGATTCCAAAATGTACCCAGACTCGTTCAAAGAAGAGCTTGTCAGTGGCCTCTACTGTGATGCTCTTCTTGAAGGCAACCATAATCACCATCTTATAAAAGCAATCAACAACCACAAAAACACAGTAATTTCCTTGCTTGGTGGACGGGAGGCCCGACATGTAGTCCATTGAGATGGATTCCCATGGCCTGTCAGGAGTAGGAAGAGGGGTGTACATGCCCTATTTCTTAGTGGTCGGTTTGGCAATAGCACGGGCAGTGTAGGACCTGATATATTTGTTGACCTCTTGTCGAAGTTTCGACCAGTAGAAATGTTTCTGTAGCATCGCCACTGTCTTTTCAATGCCAAAGTGTCCTGCCACCCGACTCTAGTGGGCTTCCCATATCAACTTTGCTCCCTCACTTGATGGAACATAGATATGGCCCAGACGACACAACAACCCATCCTGAAGATGGAAATTATCGACAACTGCATTTGCACCCAACATTTGGTAGGTGGTGGCGAAGTCAGGGTCTGTCTCATAGAGTTGGGGCCATCAAGATATCTCATGGCTGCAAGAGTTTAGCACCGTGGTGAGTGCTGCAACTGGCGGTCTGCTGAGACAATAAAAAATGAGATTGATGCTTCCTGTTTTATACTTGATGTTGAGGTGGAATTGCTGCAAGTATGTGGACCACTTTTGATGGTGGTCATTCTGCAATTTTCCCCGTGTTTGCATGAACTACAGTGGCTTATGATCAGTGTGGATGACTGTCTCCTTCCCAAGAATGTAATGTCTCCACTGGCGGCATGCTTGCACAATGGAGTACATTTCTTTGTTGTAAGTAGGGTACTTACGGACAGTATCTGACAGTGTCTCACTATGATAGGCCACGGGGTCGTCGTGCTGAGTGAGAACGACGCCCACAACATAGTCTGAAGCATCTGTCTCGATCTCAAAAGGATGTTGCAGGTCTAGTAGTGAAAGTATCGGGGTTGAGCATAAGCACTGCTTCAAATCATCGAACGCTTGTTGTTGGGACCGGTCCCACACAAATTTTGCCTTACCACCACCCTAGTTTATTTGGTTGAGGGCCCATGCAATATGGGAGAAACCCAACACGAACCGGCGGTAGAAATTGGCAAGGCCCAAGAAGCTCCGAAGCTTAGTGAGTGTTGTTGGGGCTGGCCAGTCATGGATGACTTGGATCTTGGCTGGATCCACATGTATGCCATCTTGATCAATGATGTAGCCCAGGTAATGGACCATGTCCATGCCAAAGGAGCATTTTTCCAAGTTGGCATATAACTTATGCTGCTGCAGGGTGTGCAGAACCTGCTGAATATGCTGCAAGTGTTCGGCCCAAGTCTTGTTGTAAATTAGAATGTCATCCAGATACACCACTACAAAAGTATTGGTGAATGGTTGTAGGATA
>JZKD02S1605315.1:44581-67057 GCA_000966675.3 Picea glauca | reverse complement strand
GTTTTGAAGCCCTAAAAAATATTTTTAGGGCTCGCTACAATCAAATTGTAGGCTAAGTTCGAATTAGATGGAATAATTTGTAGTCCTCAGATATACCTTTCCAACGGGCCATCGTGCGCCTAAAACGAAGATCGTATGCAAAAGTTACAACCCCGGGAAGTTGATGTACTAACTTACCCCAACGGGGCCCACATGACTTTTTGATCCAATTTATCCAAGTGGATATAGATGGCCACCCACCTATTCCAAATGGCTCAAAACGATTTTCTGGAAACTTACTATTTTTAGCAGTTTTTCGATTCTTAAACTTTTGGGGCCATTTTGAGGGTCTAAAAAATGTTTTTTTTTTTTCACTATCGAGCACCTCAATAATATCCAAAGGCTTTGTTTGAACCACCAAAATGAATCTCCTCGTTGATACCTTTCCAATGAGATATCGTGCACCCCAAACATAGATCATATGCCAAAGTTATGCCCCCAGGAAGTTGATGCACCAAACCACCGAAAACAAGGTCCACAAAATTGTTGGCTTTTCATCTTCCGGGGTTAGGGTTTTGGATTTTATTTATGTTAAAAATGCCTTTGGAGCCTCATTGTAACAATCATCTTCTTTCGAATGTGAGTAGCCGTCTGAGGGAGAATTCTGATCAATTTTGAGTGGAGGTGTTGATTTCCCCCCGAACCCCTTAGCTAAGCATGGTGTGTATGCTGAGGGAAACATGGAAAATATATCAGAGACAATTCTGATTGCCATCTCTAGAACCTGTAGCATCATGGAGAACACGTTTATCGATGTAGACTATTCCACAAAAGAGATCTACATGTATATCTCCCTATTCAAGGAATTATATGACATTTTCTCCTGGTCATACGAATAAATGCCAATAATTGACCCTTGAATAGTTGAACATGAGATCAAAATGTATGAAAATGCGAAACCTGTTCGACAAAAGTTACGACTGGTTAACTCGAGAAAGGCGACAATAATTAAGGTAGAGGTAGAGAAACTACTGAAAACTGGTTTCATCTATCTGGTTCCCATTACTAAATGGGTGTCGAATCCCGTTCCGGTTAAAGAAAAACGAGGAACCATTCATGTTTGTGTGGAATTTCGGTATTTGAATAAAGCTTGTCCTAAAGACAACTTCCCCGCGCCATTTATTAATCAGATTATTGACAAATGTCCGAGAAGCAAAATCTTTTCTTTTATGGATGGATTTTCTAGCTACATCCAGATCTAGATTCGACCCGAGGATCAACACAAAATGACATTTATACGTCCTTGGGGTACATTCGTGTATCACAAAATGCCTTTCGACCTTAAAAATGTTGGCGCTACATTCCAGCGGGCTATGTCGTTTGCTTTTTACGATCTCAAACATATCATCAAAGATTATCTCGATGACATTGATGCTTTCTCTCGTGAGAGAGCGGATCATCCCACTCATCTTCGGCTTATGTTTGAGAGATGTAGATATTATCATATTTGATTGAGTCCCAATAAATGCATTTTATTCATCATCTCAGGGTATCTATTGGGATTTATAGTATCCAATGAGGGGATCATGGTCGATTGTTTAAAGGTTGAAGGGATAATTCAGTTGCCCCCTTGCAAAATATTCAACAACTTCAAAGTTTGCAACGAAAAGCCAATTTCCTTCGTCGATTTATTTCCAATTACGTTGACATCACCAAGAGCTTCATGCACTTGTTGAAAAAGGGGGTCCCTTTTATTTTGGATGATTTTGCGCAACGATCTTTCGATGCCCTAAAATAAGATCTTGTTTCTACCCCCTTGCTTAGTCCCTCAGACTATAACATATATTTCTTGATGTATCTTGCAACAAATAAATCCATCGTTGGCATGGTTCTAGTTCAGGAAGATGATGCAGTCTAGGAAGATGATGCAGTCAAGGAGCATATCATTTACTATCTCAGTCATGGTTTGATTGGGTCTGAACTTAATTGCTCATGCGTCAAGAAGTTGTCTTTGGTAGCTCTAAACACTATCTAGAGGCTTTGGCATTACATTATTTTATGCAAGACTATTGTAATCGCTGAAATTAATCCATTCCAATATCTCCCCACATGATGAATAATTGAGGGAAAATAAAATAAATGGATTGTCATATTACAGGAGTTCGATTTGGACTTCGTTTTTGCTAAGTCCAAAAAATTGTTAGTCTTTGTCGAGCTCATGTCGGAGTTTCCCAAGTAGGGTGAGGACACTGTTATTACAGACTCGTTTTCGAATGAGAATATCTTCCTTATCTCTTCCAGTGACCCTTGGTACGGGGATACTGCAAGGAGAACACCTTCTTGCAGAGGTTTTTAGTGTTACAAAATTTGACAAAATTTTCAAACAAACCTCTGCTACAACCTCCTCTAATGGTTACAGAAGGTTTAGAGGATGTTTTAATGGATGTTCCATATACCTAAATAAATTTGGGCGAGCGAAGGTTGTAGCGGTTGTTTTTTTTCTCTGGTGCTTTTATTGTCAAAACTCACTGATGCGCCATAAAATAAAATGCCCCAGTGCATCCATAAATATAAAACCATTGGAAAAAATTTACACAAACTACCCTGGAATGTACATAAAACCAACAAAATGTACCGATGTGCCATTAGCTAAATTCCTAGTGCGTACATAAAACAAGAACGCACCGGGGTGCCATTGCATGAAATAACCCGATGCGTACATAAGACAAAAACATGTCGTTTCACCATTACATTACTGACCCGATGCTTACCTATGACACAAACACACCATGTCAGTTATGGTTATTATGCCTCGAATTTCCATTTTGTTGTATGCAATGCTAGTGCGGTTGTATTTTATGTCCATCTTGGTGCTTGTATAGTCCATACTTTCGGTTTCCTGTAATAAATATAACACACCTATTATCACCGATTATTGTCACGGGAAAAAGGGTACCCAAGTCCGCAGTCTGCATAAGAAGTGCCCGAGCACAGCACGCAGAAAAGTCCATTTCGGTCTTAAAATCAAGCGAGCGGGCAAAGAGAAATTTTCAATGACGAGGATCCATCAATGGGGCATATTGACGACTATTGGGAAACGGGGGGGCATATAATTTCCCAGTGTTTAACGCTAGGGCTTGCCCTAGCTGGTCAAATTCACGATTGAACTTGAGCCATCTGATCCAGTAGCGACAGGTGGCAGTTGTTTGCACGATCCTGGGAGTCGGCATTTCGGGGATCGCGAGTTGGGAGGACAGGGTTCTCCCTTGGGTTTCAAAACCCCGAAATGCAAAATGCTAAGCACGTTTGGAGTTGGGCCCACGATCCTAGCGCCAGGTCTCATCAAGTGGGCCTAGGAGTGCAGATAGTGCCCTTTTGCTGTCAAATTCATTTCAGCCATCCATCTGAAGGACACGTGGAGAAAGATCCAGGCTAGGTGGGGGTCCCGCATCAAAGAAGATCTGGGCCGTCCGGCCTCGGGGCTACATGACGTGCGATCGAGTCGGGTCGCCATTTCGGCTACCGGGACTTTGAAGGGCAAGGGGTCGCTCCTCCCATTGCATTGGAGATACCCAAAAGGCGAATCTGGGAGGAGCCCAAAGTTTAAGCCCTGGGTCACAACCGATGATCGTATGGACGAGAGAAAAGAGTGAAGCTAACATGAGTTTAGCCCCGTCTAGATTTCGGTAGCCAGGACTCTGAAAGACAAGGAGTCGACTCTTTCCCATCGCCAATATGCGAAACACAACTAGCACCTTTGGGCTTAGTCGGTGGTCACGGGATAGGGTCACATGGAGAGAATCCAAGGGAGGAGCTAGGGACATTTAAAGTGCCAATTTGGAGATTATGGAAGGCAGAGTGTTGGGCTTGCATTTCGCCAATACTCCCCGGTTCCGATACATGAAGCACCTTTGGTGTTTAAGCACAGGGTCATGGACCAAGGTTGTATGTGGGTTAAGGTGCAAAGCTCAAGTTAGTGGCACCAAGGGCTGAAATGCTAGTTCAGTCGCAGAAAGAGGCCGCCGCATTTTCTAGGTGCCCAGCCAACTCGACCTCCTTCTAATCCCGATGAAGTAGTTAAAGAAGGCCAGGGAGGTGGTTGGAACGTCATTTCCTTCCATGAATGTAGAGGTTTGAAACATTCATCCCGTTTTACTCCTGTGTGCAGGTCCCCCTGCAAGAGCCATGCTGAGTTAAGGTGGCGTATAATGAAGAAGTTCCAGCCGAGTTTGACTGAAGAGATGCCACGCCCCGAGGCTCGTGGCCACTCCTGCTGAGGAGGGCGATTTTTCTGAGTTTATATGGGGAGTTTTGTATTTTTGTATAGGTCTTTTCTGGGTGGAGCAGAGCTCCCAATTTTGTAATGCTTGTGATGCCATAGCTGTTCTCTAGTTATGTAATTGATTTGAGACTGTCAGATTAATAGAAGTTAGTTTCTTTCCATCTCTTTGTCAACACTTTGTTAAGGCACTCGAAATTGGAAGATCTAGTCGAGGGTTGTGACGTTGTAGGATGATGGAGGTTTGATCACTGCAATGTTTTCACCAAGTTTTAATCAGTTTTCTGTGTTATCTTATTCCCTCTTACACTTGATGGCTTGGAATTGGAGGATCCAGTTGAGCTGTTGCAGTTGCAGGATGATGAAGGTTTGATCATATTGCAGCTGTAACTATGCCCTCGGTAGAAATATTTCAGTGTTTGAGCTTGGGCTCAAGAGTGCTTTTGAGCTCGGGTTTTCTTCTCTGAGTTGCTGGAAGGCTTGATGCCTAGAGCAGTCTCATTCACCTTTCTCATAAGTCTTCCCTCTGCTCTCGCTTTAACTCAATTTCTTGACTAAAGTTAGTTGTGGCCCTCACTTCCCTGTACATTTCCTGTCTAGTACTGTGTTTAACGTCATTCAGGTTCTGAGTCTGCGCCCATTTGACCCTCTTTAAACCAACCTGTGACATTAAACTCTGATGGGTATCAGGGTTACCTCTGCCACAATCCAGAGGTGACTTCTGGTGCTAACATTTCTGGCGCTGTTGCCAGTGAGAAAATTTAAGATTTTCCCTTGGATTGAACGACATAGCTTACTGATTCTGAGGGTGCATCAGAACTCAGTACATCAAAGATTGCAACTATGCAGGTGGCGACTCCACTGATTCAACTAAACTGTTTCAGTTGTGGCTGCCTCCAGCGCACCTGAAAGCTGACCCAGAGGAGCTTTCTCCAGAAGGTTTTTAGCAACTGCTTTCTCAGCTTGAGAAGTTCCCAGGGAGAACAACAATGATCAGATCTGGCCTTTGATGGTGAACAAAGACCAAAAAAATTCAAAGCTGCGCATCTTTCACTTGGCGACTCCATGATTAAAGGATCGATTGGCGACTCCGCTATTTTGAAATGGAAAGGATCCTAGCTCAAAGGTTTGCTCCTTTTAATTTTTTGGCTATTCCCGGTTTTCCTAATGTTGTCCCTACTCCAAATGAATGGGGCGATTATTTGCCCATATTTAGAGAGCGTAAAGAGGACAACCCTTCTCAACATATCCATGAGTTTCGTGAACTCATGCATCAATGGGGAGTACATCATGAGGATGTATTATTGAAAATGTTCATGTTCTCATTAGAAGGAGATGCTCGTGAGTGGTATTTCTCCTTACCTCCTACCAGCATCTCCTCCCTGGAGCAGTTTCATGCAGTTTTCAATAAGCGTTGTCAAAATTTCTACTCCTCTGAGTTAATTTGTCATAACTGTTGTGAGGAATGGGAAGGCCATGATCAAGATATGGCTGTATCGAATGAAGGTTGTTGGGATGAGGACCATGAGGAGGGCGAGGATGCTCTATGTGAGCTGATGGAGCTGGAAAAATCTCTTTCTTCAGAGATAGAGGAATTAAAGGCATATCATGCTTGTTGCCTTCTTGAGGAAAGCGCAGAGGATTTTCCAGTTCTCGAAGCAGATGTTCTTGGCAGCCCTACCGATGATGGTAATATTAAACATTTAATAATTGTAGAGGCATTAGTTTCTGCCCCTGATGAGCCTGTTGTCTCGTATTTAAAGGAAGAATCCATTGTGGAAGAGGTCACCCCTATTTCGCAAGAGGTGGGAGTCCTGCACTCACCCAGCTTTGATGAGTATTCGGATGAAGAGCAGCAGAGCCTTACAGTACATTTTGATAGCTTAGGGAGAAACCAACCCGTGTATGACAACTATGAATCGATTTCTGAGCTGGATATACATGAGTTCCAAGAACAGATAACAAATCTTTATCCTCTGTTCATTGACGAAGATTATCATGAGGAGACCAGCCACCCTAGGCCCGCAGAAAAGAAAGAGAAGGAATTTTCCATGGGTCTGATTTATGACGAGCATGACTTTGACCCTTGGGAGAGCCATGAAGAAGAAAAGGAGTAGTAGGAAGAGCAATTTATCTCCTTCTTAGAGCCTATCAGTGAGCAACCATCGCTTGAGAGCAGTCATCTTGCATCAACTTCTCATCCTCCTATGATTATTAGTGATATTCAGCCCTGTATGAGAAACTGTGTAGCAGAGGAGGCTGCCTGTCACCAATTTTCTGGAGTTTTCCACTGGTCCTATGAGCTTATGAAGGAATACATGGAGTTGTATTTCCTTCATGATTTGCAGCCACCCAACATCATCCTAACCTCAACCTTAGGATGGGAGTTGAAGGATGTAACCGTTCTGCTGTCGCGGTTGCATCATTTGCTAGTGATCATCGACAGAGTGAAGGAGATTCCATTCAGGAAGTTACTTGAATGGATATGGTGTAAGTTTTCTTTCACCTAGCCCCATGTACAAAGTAGATTAGTTTAGGACTGTACATAAATAAGCTCCTTGGAGCATTTGTTTTTGTTTGTTTTTACTTTTCGGATTGTATTTTCAGCAGGGTGTTTTGAGCTCGATTCCATAACCCAACAGAAGGTGACTGGAACTGCAAAAGGAGATCTGAGAGCATCACAGGGATGAATCTACCCCCCATGGAGCCAAATGTTATCACCAATTCTTTTCATGAGCAAAAGGGTACCTAGGTCCACGGTCTACATAAGAAGCGCCCGAGCACAACACACAGAAAAGTCCATTTCAAGCTTAAAATCAAGCGAGCGGGCAAAGAGAAATTTTCAACGGTGAGGATCCATCAATGGGGCAGATCGACGACTATTGGGAAACATGGGGGCCATCCATCTGAAGGACGCGTGGCGAAAGATCCAGGCTAGGTGGGGGTCCTGCATAAAAGAATATCTGGGCTGTGCGGCCTCGGGGCTACGTGGCATTCGATCGAGTCCGATCGCCATTTCGGCTACCAGGACTTTGAAGGGTAGGGGGTCGCTCCTCCCATTGCATTGGAGATCCCCGAAAGGCAAAGCTAGGAGGTGCCCAAAGTTTTAGCCCTGGGTCATAGCCGATGATCGTATGGACAAGAGAAAAGAGGGAAGCTAACACGAGTTTAGCCCCATCGCGATTTTGATAGCCAGGACTCTGAAAGACAAGGAGTCGACTCCTTCCCATCGCCGATATGCGAAACGCGACTAGCGCCTTTGGGATTAGTTGGTGGTCATGGGATAGGGTCATGTAGAGAGAATCCAAGGGAGGAGCTAGGGACCGTTAAAGCACCAGTTCATAGATCGAATTTTTGGATTTTGGAGGTTAGAGTGTTGGGCTTGAATTTCGCCAATACTCCCGGGTCCCGCTACACGAAGCACCTTTGGTGTTTAAGCACAGGGTCATGGCTCAAGGTCATATGTGGGTTAAGGTGAAAAGCTCAAGTGAGTGGTGCCAAGGGACGAAACACCAGTTTAGTCGTAGAAAGAGGCCGCCACATTTTATATGTGCCTAGCCAACTCGACTTCCTTCTAATCTCGATGAAGTAGTTAAAGAAGGCCAGGGAGGTGGTTGGAACGTCATTTCCTTCCATGAATGCAGAGGTCTGAAACATTCAGCTCGTGGTACTCCTTTGTGCAGGTCCCCCTACAAGAGCCATGCTGAGTTAAGGTGGCATTTGATGAAGAATTTCCGACCGAATTTGACTGAAGAGACACCACGCCTTGAGGCTCGAGGACACTCCTGCTGAGGAGGGCGATTTTTCTAAGTTTATATGGGGAGTTTTGTAATTTTGTATAGGTCTTTTTTGGGTGGAGCAGAGCTCCCAATTTTATAATGCTTGTGATGCCAGAGATGTGCTCTAGTTATGTAATTGATTTGAGACTGTCAGATTAATAGAAGTCAGTTTCTTTCCATCTCTTTGTAAACACCGTGTTAAGACACTTGGAATTGGAATATCTAGTCGAGGGTTGTGATGTTGTAGGATGATGGAGGTTTGATCACTACAATGTTTTCACCAAGTTTTAATCAGTTTTCTGTGTTATCTTATTCCCTCTTACACTGAATGGCTTGGAATTAGAGGATCCAGTCGAGTTGTTACAGTTGCACGATGATGGAGGTTTGATCATATTGCAGTTGTAACTATGCCCTCAGTAGACATATTTCAATGTCTGAGCTTGGGCTCAAGAGTGCTTTTGAGCTCGAGTTTTCTTCTCTGAGTTGCTGTAAGGCCTGATGCCCAGAGCAGTCTCATTCACCTTTCTCATAAGTCTTCCCTCTGCTCTCACTTTAACTCAATTTCCTAATTGAAGTTAGTTGTGGCCCTCACTTCCCTCTACATTTCCTGTCCAGTTCTATGTTGAACATCATTTAGGTTCTGAGTCTGTGCCCATTTGACCCTGTTTAAACCAACATGTGACATTAAACTCTGATGGGTATCGGGCTTACCTCAGCCGCAATCCAGAGGTGACTTCTGGTGCTAACAACACTGACACATTTATCCTATTAAATGCACATGCATTTAAGTTTTTTTTTAAGAATTGGTGTTGTTATTATATTTTAAAAAGCGATGAGTATTTATCACATGCCCATCATAATATTTTAAAATGATATATATTATCGCACATTTTATGCACCAACACTTTCGTATATGTAATATGCACCAGTGCTTCAACATGATTAATATGCACGAGTGCTTTAGTATAATTAATATGCACTGGTGCATATATCCCCTTAAAAACATCGATTTCTATATTATTTCAGGCACCATTTTGTGAGTTCATAAGAATGCACCGATATGTATATATTTTAATTAATTCATTTTTTTACAAATATCTTTTATAACAATATTGTATTTTATATTTTTGTTATTGCATTTTGGTATAGTGATTGTATTAATGCATTATCCAACATATTACACCTCTGTTATTTGCAACAATGTAAATCATTCACATATTAATTAATCAATTATTTGCAACAATGTAATCAACATTTTACAATGCAATAAAATAACAAACCCATTTTATTATATATGAAGAAGAGACCTATGGTCATAGAAAATGGGACAATGTTAAGGTCCACAATAATCAAAAGGGAATCAATATGTAATTGTTACAATTATTGGTAGCATGTCCTCATGCAATTGGGACATTATGCCCACTACATTTAGCAAAATCCCTCATTTTTACAGACCGATATTACAAAACATACAACTTGCAGTAACATTCAATTATATTGAGTATTGTCATTCATCACTTGAACTGTTGTCATTTCTCGAGCTGTGTGCATCCCTCATTTCTTGATCAGTTGTAGGTGATATTGTACTCTGGTTATTTAAATGGATGTTTTCTTGCTCGACTTATTTTTGACGTTCCTACTGCTCATTTTCCATCTACAAACATAGAAATAAAGTGTAATAAGTTAATCTACATTTATAATATAGTAAAATATACATGATTGCTTAAATAAAAAGCAACAGGTGATTCATAAACCATACACATGCTTTCGAAGCTTTTCCTAATGTCATGTAACAAAATATCTTATGTTGGCTCCTCTTTATACTTTGCTTCCTACGTGTTTAATACACCATTACAAAGCATAGTCAATATAATTAATATAAAGGTTTATTGTTCCATTAATTATAAAACAAGCTAGGAATTTAAACAACGTAGCTACTTACAAATTGTTCAATTAAACCTTGATACTTCAACATATAATCACAACCCTTAGTTAACCCAATGTTGATACTTCAAAGTATGTTAGCGCCTATTAGTAGACATCCATGGATCAATGTAAATTAATTATTCAAATATAAGGATCACAACAAATATGAAAAATTTAGTAACGTCGAAAATGTAAGTACTCACAAACTTTTCGATCAACCTTTTTTTTCCTTATTGTTCCGTCTTATGTGTTGACTGAGTTCAATTTTGTTTTCTTTTCTGCAACAAAACAATTGAAAATTAGTATGTAATATGATAAATAAATTCGATGTTACCCGGATCGAGTATTAGGGAGGAGAGTACGTGATGGGGAGCCATCCCACCCATCCCATCTTCTTGGCAACATCGTATGCAAGCGGACCTGGACGAAGGACAACACATCACGCACCAGTTAGCATGACCGCCAAACATTTATATCAGCAAGCATTCAGTTTGAGGTTCATTCCTTCGCATCGTGTTATGATGTTGTATCCATCCAGTGCAGTAATGGTGTCGTCTGATACCATTACTGATACTCATTCTCACTACAAGTCCACACACTCTACATTAACCATGGATGAGTCCAGATTTGGGAGGTTTTAGTATGCTTGGTTGCATTGGGTCTACCCTATTGTCGTTCCCTCTGCTCTTTGTTTCCCTCCCTGGAACTCTCACATGCGCCTGCATCCCTTATCTCTGTAATCTTAGTCATCTCTTGCATTCAGGCTACCTCTTCTCATATATTACCTTGGTCTCGACCCCCTTGCAGTCATGCCTAGTTGTGGTCATAGGAAACGAGGAATAACTCATAGAGGGGGAGCTATAGAACGCCATAAACACTCCATTGTTGTACCTGTTGCTGAGGCCTACAAAGCCCAAACTCCACCTCACATTTGAGTTGAACTAGATCTTGTAGAAGTCGATGTTAGGGTGCTTTGTCACTTCATCGACCATGCAACCATAGATGAGGAAATTGGTGAATGGATCCTGACCTTGGCTCATACATGGAGCGCGCCACCCTTTACACCATGACAGTCAATCTATACTAGCTCTTAAAGATGATGATGGGGAAGGTCCTGGTAGAGCGAAACAAATCCCATGAGGACATCTTCCTCCAATTGGAAGAAATGTGGATGGAGATTCTTGGTCTTGGAAGGAATATGAACCGCTTGCTCAACTCCAACTCCGATGAATCTAGACCGAGCCATGGCCATGCGAATGCAGCTGCTGGAGCCCCCTAGTTCGCCCTCTTAAAATTCTTTATCTTTTTATGTTCTGGTTCTGGTTTTGGTTTTGTGACCTCAAATGGTGCCTAAACACTTATGATAGTAGCAATAGTTCTAGGGGTCAATGGTGCAATAATAGTGAACTTTTATACTGTTATGGAACTCTCCAACTGCTATATTGTGATTGGTCAATTTTCCCAAGCGTCCGACCAACCACAATCTCTATGTAACTATTTCATTTTATAGTAATGAAAATTGCAGAAGGGATAATTTACAAAAAAAAAAGATAAATAAATTCGATGTACATAAAAGAATAAATGAATTATCCTCCTGTCATGCAATTATAGTCATTTCTTTTACCATCTCCTTGTACACTCTTTTGGACATCCCTACCGACATGTATTGGATTTCCCCTCGTTAGTCGCTTGCAATTTTCATAATCTTCCTGAAACACGAAAAAGCACTATAATGTTTTCTTAAATGGACATGAAAGTAAATATAGCAAAACAAATTAATTTGGTAATTATTAGAACATATTATAGAAAAACATTTTTAGTAATAATACCTTTTATATGATTCTTTTTTGTTATTGTAAGTTTTTCTATTGCAAGTCTCATGTGTCTCATTTACCATGGCTTCAGAAACACTTATTGTAGTATACGTATAACCTGATTCTTGGAGTCACTGGATTGATTTTTGTATTGTAAGTGGAAATTACATCTATACGTTCTTTACACTATATCCCTAAAATCTCTGTAAAACATTTCCCCCCTCTCATTAACTTCAAGCACCACTCCAAATGAACTGATGAACAAGCCGTCATCATCATTTACATCCTTAACAATTTTTGTCCTCTTGGGACGATATTCCGTTCCCTTGCTATTGGTCGTTGCATAACATTAAAAAAATGTGAAATCAAGTGTTTAAAACTTGTTAACGATTAATGTTAAGAAATTCATTTTTAGTAAAAGTCAAAGAAAAACTTAATGTTAATTACCTTTTGATCCAACTGTTTCCTCTCTTTGCAACATTTCCATAAATATTTTACGCTTTTTTGCACTCAGATTGCGAACAATCTTATCTAGTTTCTTCAAGTTTTTGCTCTGCATGACACACATTAACCAATACACATCATTAATTTAAACTTACAAATATTTCAAATTATATATTAACTTTTTAATAAAACTTAAAGAACTTGCCTGCCTCTCTTATTGGGATGAGCTACCATCGTGTTTGCTGCAATAAGATGTTTTCTTTGAACTTTTATCAATCATCTTGTATAAAAAAAATCAGGAATCATCAGAAATAGAAATTATGATTTTTTTATACGATCTAGTATTTTGGTGTGCTTCATTAAACATAACGCATTGGGGTGTCAAGCATATAATCACACACGTGAGTACTATTAGTCATTGTGCACTGCTAACCCATACACATATGATACAAAATAAATACAATTTATTTTTTGACCAATCAGTGCTTTACATAGATATATGCCCTCTGGTGCGCTTGTCTATACAATGAGCACTAGGGAGATTTTCCTATACAATGTGCACCAAGGCGTTTTTCTTGTACAATGCATACTGCATACTACAGAAAAGGTTTTTTAAAAAATCATTGACAACGACAGGGTTGATAGGGTTTGGGATTTGATGCAATGAGTGGTACCATTGTAATGGATACCAAACGCCCCATATGAAACTACATAAACCCTATAAAAATATATTGCTTAAAAAAATAAACCTTAAAAAAATATGTTGCTTATAAAAATAAACCCTATAAAAATCGTATTCTTTAAAAAAGAGAGGAACAAGAAAAAACAACAAGAAAGCTACGACTTCCAATATCAAAGGTATCTATGAAACCCTTATATTTTTTTTTAACATGCATTGAAAATAGTTTGAATCAAATAGGGAAAGATTGAAATGATTAGTAAAATGACATCAGATACTTGAAATTTCTTCTCTACAGATTTGTATGTGCCTTACAGATCCCTTCCAATTTTGGCTCTTCAAAAAAATGCAGCCACTCCAAAGTCTTTTGTCGTAAATCTTTCTTTAAAAAATCTTCCCTCTAAATTCTGCCAAAAAAATGAACTAATGAATAGTTTTTTCATTTATAAACAAATACGTTTTGAAAAATGAAATTCCCTCTGTTTTTTCGTTGTGTTTTTTCAATTAGTATGTAAAGACACTTATTAAACTATATATTTTAAAAATTAAGTTTGTCATCAAATCGGTGCGCCTCACTGAATCGTGCGCCTCGGTGTGTATATAGTATAAAATGCATGGATATCGATTTTATCGACATAATAGAAATACAAACCTCTGCTATTAAAATTTACGAATGTTTTGGATTGTAGAGGTTTTAACAGATGTGATGGTTCAATATGTTTCATAGTTTGTCACAACAATGCAATATATATATATATATATATATGGACTAGTGCATTATAAAATAAAGAAACACACCGATAAATTTTAATATTAGGTTCATGCACATATTGACGATGGTTTTGGCTCAAATGCAGGGAAAATAAGGTTATAATATCAAATGGAAAATGCTTCAAATTCTAGCTCATTCCATATCAGTGCAAGTTTTTCAACTTCTCCCACACCATTTGAAGTAAGTATAGATTTTGTTTATAATTCATTTATCTGATTGAAGTTATATCATTTATGCACATGAATTTGAATAATTGTTCATTGAATTTTGTAGGATCATAAATTGGGATCAAGTTCTGATGAGCAAGATATTCCACTAGTGCAAAAATTCTACAAGATCTTATCAGGAGAAATATACCGCAAAAAAATGTTTGATGAAAATGGTCAGTTGCTTTACCCTGCCAATTGTAACATTCCATCTTCTAGTAACCTGCAGCCTAGGTCAACAATATTACACCTGGAATTGAATCTTTTTATGATACACTAGTGGTATGCGGTTGTTCAAAAATTTAAATGGTTGAAGAAAAACCCTTGACGTGTCACGTTGTCTCATTATATCAATGATCGAATACCCAAAGTTGATGGTCTAAGACCTCCTACTGCGGTCAATAATCCAATAGGTGATATAGAAAAGACAAGTAGGAACACTTCCATATGCTCATTTTTTGAAAAGTTGGAAGCCATATCAACTACGTTTCCTCCTAAGTTGGCCAACCCCTCTCCTTCTATTTAGTCAATGGAGATTTCTTGTAGTGATCCAAAGTATGATATCAATACTAGCCAAAACATCACTACTAGGAGATAAAAAAAGTTGTATGAGCTAAGAGAAAAAATGTCCAAGTACACACCAAAGTCTGTTCAATTGTTGGAAGGTAGCAATGGCTTCCCTCTTCCTATCCATCTACAAAGTAAATACCAAACTAGTTACAATCGAGCTTTGTATGGCCCTTGATCGTCATCCATGCCTGTGCCCAATGTTGGAACCAAATTCTCTTTTTGTGGTAATAGTTATATGATTGCCAAGTCTAAAATAGATGTTGCAAATCTTGGGTTGTTTATCCTTTCACATCTATTTTTTCCTCCCAAACAATCAGTGGCACTTATGCCATTTTGTGGTCCTCTTTATTGTTGGTCTGATTAGTTGAATATTGTCAAATATAAACATTAACATTTCCATGTAGAGTATGTGCATGAATGGTAATGCTTCTAGAAACTTTATCAGGAAAAAAACTGAACTATATACCGACGATTGTCCACGAACTCATGGGCGCATCGTAGGGTTCATAACTTGTTGCAGGGCCTCATTATTTAGTGCAAATTGTTCCTTTGAGGAACACTCCAATGATAAAGAGTTCTTTATGAAAAGGAAGGCATCTAGATTTGTTGTTGTGCACGCAATACACACTTTGTCTCTTGGTGAAAAATTGTTAATAAACTATAACTTTCATTGACCACCAACGGCTTGTCAAGAACGCCTTGCATTGGGTCTACCTTTAGACGTCGGCGTAAGAAAAATATGGAGTAATTGTATTTTTGGATTTTCAATGGAACTAATCTAAATGTATTGCTTAATTTGACATTAGTTTTATAAAATGGTTGGTTGCATGTTACAATCATTACATCAAATATGGGGACTAAGGTCCCTATAACTTCTAAACATGGACTTTTGTTTATTTTGTCTATTGAATTTGCTTAATATTTTTTATATTTTTATATATTAATAATGAACCTTAGCCATTATAAGCCTTACACATTAGGGAATGTATTAGGGCCGTATATGGCCCACATGTGAAAAATAATGTCTTTGCCCTTAAATTTGATGCTTTACGGATTATTCATGATGCAAAGGGCCATATAATATCAAATATGTTCACAAAGGGAATATGGAAAACATCACTTAGTTAAGGATCTTTTAGGATTAATTGTAGAGGACAAATTATAGTTGTATATTAGTTATTTGATAATACATATGTATTAATAAAATGATTTTGATTACATGATTACAAAAAATATGAGAATGAATATTAGGAACTGTAGAATTTACATAGAACACTAATGTCATAGGATGCATGTACATTATGTAAAATTAAAATTTTTGGGAGGGAACGTATCATATGTCCATGTTATATAATGAATTTATGTCAAACTTTATTTAAAAAACATGGTGGTGGTTGGGACTACATAAACCAATTAATTAAATTCATCATTTCAAAATCATTTGTCATTGTGTTTCATTTTTACAATATTTTTAAATAGTTTACGCATACTCATCTTTGATGAAATTGCATGCATCTATAGATATATTTCTATGGATTCAAAATATATATTTTAATATAAATGTTATTATTTGATGAATTGCAAGCATTTATAAACATATTTTTATTAATTCCAAATATATATAAAAAATTATATAAATGTTATTGTTTCCTATTATTTTAATATTTTTCGTGTAACATGTATCATAATTTAAAAATACGTGTCTCTGTTTTTGCAATAAAATTTTAACACGATCATTTTTAGAAAGCTGTTATTTTCGCCTATAAACTAAAAAAAACATATTGATTCTATTAATACATTTATTATTATTTTTTATTATTAAAATAAAGTGAGGTGCATTTTATAGTCTAATATGACACTTGGCATAAGTCATCCCAATATAATAATTGAAAAAAAAAACAACATCCCAATATGGAAGATATTTGTACCATCACTACTCATAAATATAACAATTATAAATGTAATTATGAATAATTATTATAATGTTATCAATACAATAAATGAGAAAATAACATTTCATAAAAGCAATTTTTCTTTGTAAACATGTTTAATCAACATATTGTATCTTTTTAGAAATTAAACAATTCACTTTGACTCACTAACTGTGGACTTATACCACTTAGGTCGTGGCCTAGTAATCTGTTCTTGGGGAACTGCGTCACGCTGCCCCTCCTCATCATCTATTTGTTCCTGATGATCCTGTCCAACAATCTCCCTATGAATGCATGTATCCTGTGTCTACTGTTGTGATCCTATATTCTGACTCTGTGCCTCCTCCTCCTAGACTCCTAAGCTCTGTCCCTACTGGTTCTCTACACTTGCTCTCAAATCCCTTGATCTCCTTAATGCATGCTCCTCCTCGAACTGTACATCTCTACACACAATAACCTTCCTGCATGTAGGCAAATAGACCCTGCAGGCTTTGGAAACCTCGTTGTAGCAAACAAGTATCCCCTTTAGTGTCATGGGGTCCAAATTTGTCCTCTTCTCTGAAGGGAAATGACAATAACATATGCTGCCCCAGATGCGAAGATGACTTACATCTGGCCTAGTACCTGAAAATGTATCCTTAGGTGTTCATTTCCCCAAAACTGCGTGTGGACTCCTATTATGCAAATATACTGCAACATTGCTCGCTTCTTCCCATAAGAACAATGACATCCCCTAATCATGAATCATAACTCGTGCTGCTCCAACCACAATCTTGTTCTTTCTCTTGTCCACTCCATTATGTTGAGGATTGTAAGGAACTGTGATTTCCTTATTAATCCCCGCTAATGTGCAATAATCCTCAAACTCCTTGGAGGTGTACTCTCCCCCATTATCCGATTTTAGGACCTAAATCTTCCTCCTAGTCTGGTTTTCTACTAGAGCTTTGAACTCCTGAATGTTGGATATGTGTTATATTGTTTGCATGACTAGAAGTAGTGTCTACGTTGCGTTGGGCGTGCAGGGGGGTAAGACAGGGGTTGCAGGGGGGCGGATCCCCCTTGCGTCGGGGTTTGGGGGCAACGCCCTTGAATTTTTTTTCCTTGGTTCACATACTCGATTTTTGGGCGATTTTTTGGCACATGGGTTTTTGCCGATGGTTTTCTATTTTCGATTAAGGAATTAGGATTGTTGACTAATCCAGGTCACTGGATTAGGGTTTTGGATGCCTCTGGCTCCTATATGTATATTGTATTGTAAACAATGTATGATGTGAATGAATATAGAATATGTTGGTTTTCTTGGTTTGGGTTTCCATTGGAAAAATCTCTATGTAATGTGTGTATTTTCCATTGTATCTTTTCTGTTTTTATTGAAAATCCGTTTGCAGTAAAATATTGTACAAGGTTAAAATCTACATTTGGTATCCGAGCAATTATTGGCTTTAGGGGGATGCCTTTGTGGTTAGGGGTTTGGATCAAGACTATGATAATCCTTGTTACAGTGGGAGATATGTGGTATTGATTCTTTAGATGAAGAGAAACAATGAGCAGTTCGAAAATAGAGATCGAGAAATTTAATGGGCAAAGTTTTGAGTTGTGGAAGCTCAAGATGGAAGATCTATCGGTAGATAAAGATTAGTGGGTTGTGGTGGATCTAGGTACTGCACCTACAAGAATGTCAACAAATGACTGGAAAAAGTTGGATTGGAAGGCAAAGAGCACAATCCGATTGTGCCTCTTAGATTCAGTATTACTGAATGTGTCAGGGGAAGCTACAACCAAGGAGTTATGGGATAAGTTGGGGAACTTGTATCAATCTAAGTCCCTGGTAAATAAACTATTCCTGTGGAAAAATCTGTATCTATATAACTCGAGGATGAGAGATGGAGACTCGGTGACAAAGCATCTGAACGCCTTCAATATTGTGGCAAGTCAGTTGTTATCTGTTGAGATTAAAATTTTAGATGAAGATACGTGTATTAGTTTATTGTGATCTTTACCAGACTCGTGGAATAGTCTGGTTGTCGCCATAGGTAGTAATACAACTACCTTGAGTTTTGATGATGTGGTCTCATCCTTGTTATCGGAGGAGATGAGATGAAAGAACATGGAAGGAGAGAGCATATATGCATTATTTGCAAGGGGACACTCCCAAGATAGAAAAAGATCTAATTCCTCAAGTGGGAGATCTAAGTCTAAGGGTATATCTAAATCTCCTAGAAATATTGTAAAGGTATGTTGGAAATGTGCAAAAGAAGGGCACTTCAAGAAGCAATGTAGATCCAAAAGCATTGATAAAATGAAGGGATCTGAAGGTGCTCCCTCTACAGAAGAAAATACCTCCAAGGAAGAAGGAGGGGATGTGTACTTGGCTTCTTCAAGCACACATGCAGATCATGAGGCATGGTTGGTTGACTCAGGTGCATCCTTTCATATGACTCCCCACAGGGAGTGGTTATGTGAATATGAAAGGTATGATGCAGGTAATATTTTCCTATGTGACGACTCTACAATCAGAATCAGACTCTACAAAAGAACAAGAATAAGAAGAAGAATATCCTCATACTCCAATATTGAGGAGATCAGTGCGGGAAAAAAGGCTACCGGAAAGGTATACTCCATCTTATTTCTGTTCAAATTTTTCTTGGTCTATTACTGATGATGATCCTAGAACTGTTAGGGAGGAAATGGATTCAAAGGATGAAAAACTCTGGAAAAAGGCCATGGTTGAAGAAATGACAACCTTGGATAAGAATGAGGCTTGGTATCTAGTGGAGTTGCCAACTAGAAGAAATCCCATTGGCAACAAATGGGTAATTAAAAATAAGCTGAATGCAAAAGGAAAAGTGGAGAAATGCAAATCTCGGTTAGTAGCAAAGGGTTATTCCCAGGTTGAGGGAATTAATGTTGGTGATATTTTTTTCTCCTGTTGCCAAGTTAACTTCTATTAGATTTACGTTATCTGTTGATGTTGCGCTTGATTTTGAAGTAGAACAGATGGATGTGAAGACAACATTCCTACTTGGGGATCTAGAAGAAGAAATCTATATGAAGCAACCATAAGGATTTGCTGTGAAGGGAAAGAAGGAGTTGGTATGCAAGCTGAAAAAGTCCCTGTGTGGTTTAAAACAATCACCAAGGATGTGGTATAAAAAAATTGATACCTATATGATGAGACTTGGCTTCACAAGAAGCAAAGAGGATCACTTTGTGTATTTTAAGTTAATTGGTGATCATTTGATTTATTTGGTCTTGTATGTGGATGGCATGTTGCTAATAGGAAACAACAAGGAGATTATCCAGGATGTGAAAACTTAGTTGTCCTCTAAATTTAACATGAAGGATCTTGGTGCTGCAAATTTTGTTTTGGGCATGGAAATTAAAAGAGATCGGGAAAACATGAAACTCTGGTTAAATCAAAGAAAATATGTCGAGACAATATTGTAGAGGTTTAATATGTAGGAATGTAAATTGGTCAGGGTCCCTATTCCTGTAGGTGTAAATTTATATGTGGATCAGTGTTCCAAGACATAGGAGGAGGAGGAGGATATGTCTCTTGTTCCATATACGAGTGCAGTTGGCAGTTTGATGTATGCAATGGTCTATACTAGACCGAACATTGCACATGTAGTGGGAGTTTTGAGCAGGTATATGTCAAAACCAAGAAAGGAGCAGTGGACAACAATAAATAGGGTTTTCAAGTATTTGTGTGGCACTACTAGTTATGGATTGTGCTACCAAGGAAGACCAAGTTTGGACATACATGGCTTTGTGGATGTACACTGAGCTGGAGATATGGATCGTAGAATATCTACAAGCGGGTATGTGTTTAACTTGTTTGGAGGAGCAATCGGTTGGATGATCAAAAGACAATATGTAGTGGCAATTTCAACTACATAAGTTGAATACATGGCATCCACTCATGCAAGCAAGGAAGCATTATGATTATAAAGATTTTGTTCAGGTATTGGGTTGGTACAACAAGATGTAAGGATAGATTTTGACAGTCAAAGTGCAATTTTTCTGGCGAAGAACCCGACTTATCATTCAAAGACAAAGAACATTGATGTTCAATATCACTTTGTGAGAGACATGGTTGAATAAAAGAAGGTGTTGTTGATGAAGGACACTTTTAAGAATGTTGCAGATTCATTAACAAAATCTGTGAGCACTGAGAAGTTTTCTTGGTGTAGAGGATCTATGGGCATTGTTGCCCTAGATTGTTGACTATGTAACTCTATAACCCACTGTATGCAAAGAAAACAACAAGTGGGAGAATTTTGTATATGTGTTATATTCTCATGCCTCATTTTTGGGCAGTTTTTCAGCACATGGTTTTTTGCCGATGGTTTTCTATTTCCGGTTAAGGAATTAGGGTTGTTGACTAATCCAGGTCATTGGATTAGGGTTTTGAATGTCATTGGATCCTATATGTATATTGTATTGTAAACAATGTATGATGTGAATGAGTATAAAATATGCTGGTTTTCCCAGTTTGGGTTTCCAGGGGAAAAATCTCTGTGTAATGTGTGTATTTTCCATTGTATCTTTTCTGTTTTTAATGAAAATCTATTTATAGTAAAATATTGTACAAGGTTAAAATATACACCGAAACCTCCCAAAGACCTCATCCTTGGTCTTTAGAAAGTAAATCTAGGTCTTCCTGGAGTAGTCATCAATAAACAAGACAAAGTATCTGGAGCCACTCACTTACTCCACACACATAGACCCACATACGTCAGAGTGTATCATATCCAATACTCCCTTGGACCTGTGCTCGCTAGATGGAAAGGGTTTCCGAGTATGCTTTCCCAACACACAACCCTTGCAAGGGTCATTCTTCTCAGCTGTAAACTTAGGAAATCCAGTGACTACCTCCCTCAAATGCCCCAAAGCACAAAAATGAATGTGTGCCATCCTCCTGTGCCACAACTCAACTATGTCTGTGGTGATACTTGCTAATGCTCTCCCTGGTTGAACCTATAACCTGTAGACTTTCTCCACTTGAACCCCAATCCTCTTGTCCATCTTCTCACTTGAACCATTAGGTCTGATGAACACCCTTACTTTACGGAAGGTGACCTCACACCCCTTGTCCTCAAGAGTAGAGACTGAGATGAGGTTCTTGGTCAACCCTGGAACATATAACACATCACTGAATCATAGTGGTTTCTCAGACACCCTTTGAAATGAGACTGTGCCAACTCCCTACGCCTTATAGTGCCTGTCATCTCCTAACTCAATGACTAGATTTACACCTCCCTCCTCTAGCCTAGTAAACCACTCTTTGCACCATGTAATATGACAAGATGCACCACTGTCTACAAACCACATGTTTGAAACAACTGCACTAGACATACATGCTATGAAGCATAAATCCTCCTCAGATGAGTTGGCAAACTCATCCACTGTTGCCGAAGCTGCCATTTGTGGCTTATTCTTCTTCTTCCTCTACGGACACTATGATGCAAAGTGTCCCATCTTGTGACACTCGAAATACTTGAATTTTGAGAAGTGAATGTTTTTCTTTCCACCTTTCTTCTTCTTCTTTCCCTCTGCTTTGTCTGCAAGGGCCAAACCTTCTTCCTCCTCTACATGAGTTGAAGATGATGGTCATGCTTGACCAATTCTAATATCTTCCTACACAAAATCATCCCACAACTGTTTCTAATCATGGAGCTTCTCCTGAGCTACCACACCACGAACAAAAACTTCCCATGACTTAGAAAAACCATCTAATTCAATATGCACCAACTTAGGATCTTCAACCTTTTCTCCCATTGCTGCGAGTTCATCATGGATTTGTGTTATCCTTGTAAGATAAGGTATTACACCCTCACCTTTGGCCATCTTGGTCCCACACAATTACTTGCACAAAGACATCACTCTGTTTTTATTTTTGTTTTGGTAGAGGTCGCTTAGGGCTTTCCACATATCTTTTGCTTCAAATTTTCCTCATAGATGTGGAATGCCATGATCCTTTTGTTAATGTTTATGACATTATTATAGTTCTTTGCATTTCAATAGATAAGAGCATCATAAGAACAAGATCACTGAGAAATACACATTCACAAGAGACACAACATTTATCCTGGGA
>JZKD02S1605315.1:23358-37649 GCA_000966675.3 Picea glauca | reverse complement strand
TAATCATCTTCATAAAAGTAGGTAATTCGTAACCATCGATTTTACCTCTCTTTTGATTATTATAATTATTAGGGAAAGTGTATATTTAGTGTTTACAATTTTAATTAGACTTCTATTATTGAATTTCACTTAAACTATAACAAAATATATAAGGAACGTTAAAGTGACAAGGCTAATAATGAGCTTGGAAGATATATAAATTCCCCCACTAGATTTATCTAGCTTAAGAAGGAAAAGAATAATTGTATTTTATAATATTATTAAATTTTAATGGGTCAAAGTGGAACAAAAAGAATTAGAGAGTTTTGTTTTTATGACACTTTTGATTTGGGAATAACGATACCCCTTAGGTAATTTTTGAAGATTGATGTTGCTTTAGTATGGATAAGGTCTTAATGCTGTCATTGTTCTAAGTTTATTCTCATTATGATATATATAAAGCCTATATATATAGCCTTCTTACATTTATGCTCCTTTCATTATCGGTCCTCACATTGAAGATTGGTAATAGGGAAGGATGTTACACTAATTACAATCTTTAGAATTTGTGATATCTATATATAGTTTTTGGTGAATTAAGAGTAGATAATCATTTGTGTATGAGCTTGAGATAGTTAATCTATAGTGTATTTTTCAAAGTTAGAATGTAGATAGACGAACTTAAATTCCAATATATTATTGTATGTTATAGAATCATTAAATTTATTTTGGAATTTTTTCCATTCAAAAGTGAACTTTTGGCCCATCGTGATGAAGATTTATTTACATGTTTTTACTGTGAATTTACTTATATTATAGATTAGATTGATTATGGGTGTAGATATCTTCATGTTCCTCAGAACGATTGCTAGTCCTGAGACCTTAAATGGTCAAAATCAATAGGATGAATCCTGGACTTGAGCACCGATTATGTGTCTTGAAGGTCCTAACCTTGCGGGATAGGTTGGTCGGGTAGACACTGTTTTCTTGTTACTCATATTAAGTTATGATGTTAGCGTTTCCGCATGTTAGACTTATTAAATGATTTTGATAATTATATCTTGACCTTGTTGAAAGGTTGACACTATGTTTAATTTTTAAATGTTGATTAAACTTAGACTATTTACTCTTTGTTGTCTATATATATCAAGATTACAATGTTTATGTTTTGTTCGTGATTGAAACTGCCTTAACATGTTTTTTATAAAAAAATAATTTACACTACCTCATTGTAATCACTTACTTATGTATTGTGTACGGAGGGGTTGTTACAAAAAGGGACTCTTATGACTATGATAACTAGGATTTCAGCCAAGATTGTATAGATATAGTTTTATAATGAAATTGATTTGAATACTTCAAAACTTTTAGGATTGCCCTTTTTAGGTATTCATGCCAAACAAGTGGCATTGAATGCTCCAAGAACTTTCCATGATCTCTTGAACTCCTCAATCACTCTTAGAAGATCCTCTTCTGATAGCTCATAGAATTCCATTAGCCAACCATCTATCTAGGACTTTTATCTCGTTCAAAGGATGTCCAAACAAATTTTACCTCTTCCTTGGAAACCTCTTCTATAGCCCTATGGTTCCCTTTCCCTATTATAAATCTCGAGAATCATGATGAGATTTTCAATACCCCAACAATGTTTTCTCTATTAGGATTTGTGTATAAAGATTGAAAGTAAGAACCTCCCATGGATAACTAATATGTGATGTTTATCTTCATTAAAAATATATTAAGCATGCAGGGGCGATAGGTGCAGGGGGAGTCATCATTGATTCCGATGGAAAAAAGATCTTGGATTACTCTTGGGGCCTTGGAAAGACCACCAAAAAAACATCAGAAATCCTAGCAGTCTTCATGGGGCTTCAAATTGCAAAATCGCAAAACCTTAACGAACTTATCGGTCTTGGAGATTTTGAGATAATTATAAAGGATCTCCTCGGCTTAAAAAAATTAGCAAGTCAAATTCGCAGTGGTCTTCATTCCCGGATAAATTCCTTGAAATGGAAATTCACCAAGATCCACTTCTTTCATATCCTTCATTCCCAAAACCAGACAACTGATCGTTTAGAAAAATTAGCAAAGAACATGGAGCAGAGCCAAGTTCTCATCAATCAAAATGAATCTCATGTGTTGCTCCTGTAAGTACTCCCCTAATTGGAAGTTTTCCTTCACTCATTTAGAACTTTCCTACTTTAGCAATCCCATTTGTCATCACCCCGTCTTTCACCTCCCCTCCCCTCCACCTCAACCCCCCCCCTTTTCCACCACTCCCCTCTTCTTCGGGCCCCACCCTTCCCTCTTTCCCGATACCTAACACTTCTTTCCCCTTTCCGCGTGTTCCTTCCTTCACCCACGTGGTTCTTTGATGGTACCTCCCCTCCTTTTCCATGCGCCTCTCCCTTCAACATCCATTCTCCTGCACGTTTGTCCCGCAAGGCCCTTGTAATGCCTTCTCCTGCATCCATGGCATCATTGTTTGTTATTTCCTCTACGAATAATCTCTCTAGTTCGTGGGTAACTCAAATCAGTTGTCCTCTCAAGGGTACAATGGTTAATTCCTCTCCATTCTCATGGATAAGGCTCCGCCCCCCTCCAACAACTTACCCACAATTCAACGCAAAATCTCATACCTTTGTGTTCCCGCGACCACCTTCCATAATGTGGCGACGGTCTAAAGCTCCCTACTCCTGTCCATCCTGCACTTCAGAGGAGCTTCGGGAACAAATTCAGGATTTGTGAAATGTTATTAAGAATTCTGGGGAAAGAGCAGGCTCGTGGCTCAAGGAACTTCAAGTGGAAAATCAGGAACTCCAGAGTCGCACTGGAAATCTACAGAATCAACTGCAATCACAGGGGCACACACACGATCAAGAACTAGCAATTGTTCTTCACGGGGTCAATTGAAATACCAGGAAAATTGGTGTTCTTAGTCAACATGTGGGGAACCCCCTTGGTTGCCCTCAACATCCTGCAAATTTAAATGGATCTATAGATTCAAGGCTCCCTTCAACTTTTCATTCAGAAGTAGGTAATGATCCAAATAAGGCTCCTCCTGACCCATCATTGGCTCCAAAAAGACCAAACTCAGGAGATGGAATTTCATTGCCAGAAGCAAATCCAACAAGTTTCCAGGAAGATGCAGAAGTATATCACAATCTCTAGCCAAGTTTCTTTAGATGACCTGCAAATTTTTGTTTATTTTGTCATCGTATGTAGCCATTTTTACATGGTAGCTTAGTAGTTCCATTTGGACCATCTTTAAGTTCTCTGTTAGGATGCATCAATCTTATCAGTTAGCATTCTGGAATCAGTCCAAAGAATCAAATTTTCTATCTCTATGTAATGTGCTGCAACACAACACTCTTTTTTAATATAAATTCTCAATCGTTTCTGTTAAAAAATATATATAATAAGCATGCGACAACAAATTAATTTTAGTCCTCATATCACATTAGGAAAGGCCATTAAATCATTTTAAATGTATTATAATTAATGCTAATTAATTTTCAAAAGATAAACAAAAATCCATGTGCAAATAGATTCAATAATGAAATTTTCATTTATATATATTCCAAAGAAAATTTTGGAGTTTTTCCCCCTCTTCTCCAAAATATTTGTATGGAGGATGGCGTCAACCTCTAGAGAAAGAGTTGGTAGTAATCCCATGGGACTCAATTGGATTGGAACCTTTGACTTATGGCCTTCCTGTCCACAACATGCCTTGGGTGGACAACCCAAACTCACTGATTGAATGGGTTAGCTCAATTGATTGAACCATCTACCCAAGGCATGTTGCCAACAAGGAGACCATAAATGACAGGTTCAAATATGGTCTAGTCCCTTAGGGTTACTAACTGTTATTGTGGCCAGCGGTAGAGTGACCCTCCATCTAGATATTTTAGGGAGGAGGGGGGGACCCAATGGGATTTTCCTTGGAATATAAGTGAATAAATTGTGTGTGTGTGTGTGTGTGTTCAAGCACTAGAATCTTAAAAGTGCATTTTAAATTACCCCAATTGTTAAAAGGGAATACCAAGGGTTTTTATGCCAAGAAGACACCCAACCGTGGTAGTTCAAGGTTGGATTCATAGGATATAATGTTGAACGAGACATGTGTAGTTTTGGCTTTAGTCCAAGAGATACCTATTTGAAGCCCCGTCGAAAATATCAAACATTTGAAGGCCACTACATAGGAATGGGTTTCCATGAAGAGAAATCCAATCATTCTTGAGTTGGATTTCAAGCATCAAAGGAGATCTCTAAAGAATTTCAAAAGGTGGTAAATTTCACTAGCTCTCTTTCAACATCTTTGGGTAAGTATTTGTCTCACCCCCACCCTTATTTCCCAATTGTTTTCATTTCTACATAGATGGATAGGAAGGCCCCCCTTATGCTGAACTCTAATGTCACGAAGGAAGTTGGTGGGATCCATGAGAAAGGTGTTGTGTTTCCTAATATTCTGAACGATAGTCTTCCTATGTCAGATGGAGTTCTTATGATTTCAAGCAATATTTTGAATAAGAGTTTGCCACCTGAGTCTGTATTACCCTCGAGTTCTCCTTCTTTAATGAGGATTACGATGGATGGGGTCTCCATTTCTCCAACCACCTCCTTAGATACTACGATATTAATGAAGGAATGCTCCCCTCTTTGTAGAAATGGGATTACCAAACCATCTTCACAATATCCCTCTTTTCCTTTGATATCCAATCAATGCATTCATCTACCTCCTTCGGATCCTTCTAAATCATATTCGAGCATTGTTTTGATAGGGGGTGGCCACAAATCCAAGGAATATTTCGCTTAATCCAAAAATACCCAAATATTCTAAAAGACTATTGAAGAAAGTGTTGTAGGAGAGGTGCAAGGGGGTTTAAGATAGGTGGATGGTTTGGTTGCTAATCCCAAATCACTTGGAAAAAATCCAACTTAAAATTGGAAAAAAAGTAAATTGAGCAGGAGATCATGAGTGGGAAACAAAATTCAGCCTTGGGGCCCTTAAAGTAGGGTTGGCCACTAGCACATGTTTTAAATGATTGTGTTATCCCTAAACATTTGGAGTTTGGGATCCTCTTAAAAAAATTAGCTCTAATTAAGTTTCTTTAGTTTCACAAACCTGATATAGTGATGTTGGAGGAAACAATGTTAAATGGTGACCAAACAAAAACTACTATTTCTTCTTTGTTAAAAAAATGGTGGTTTATTAGCTAAGATCTTGTTGGTAAATTGGGAGGGCTTATAAAAAGGTGGAATAATTTATTTTAGTTGATACACTCATCTTTCTTGTTTGTAGGTGTAGTGATTGAATTGTTTTCCCATGAGTTGGGAAAACACTTCTCCCTAGTTAATGTGTATGATGGATATAAATGAGTGTTGGGAACTATTTTTTCTTCAAGATTATGTAAAAGAGGACTATGTTGTTATTGCATGTGACCTAACTTTGTTACTAGAAGATTTGAAATTTTGAGTGAGGCAACCATAATGGACTAGCTAGCTAATTATTTCCTCAATAAAATTGGGACTTCAAATCTATGTGATGTATAACATTTAAGATTAGGGTCTACTTGGAGAAATTTTAGGGTAGGGAATGGAGGCATTTCAAAAAGGATTGAAAGGTTTCCTATGTAAAAAAAGGTACTTTCAGATATTGACATGATCAGATCTTGAATTGGTTCAAGTGATTCCTTGGATCACATGTGAATCTTTTTACAACTGGACATATATGAGAAAAATCCAGCAACCCCCTTCAAGTTTAACTCCTTTTGGCTAGAAGATAAAGACCTCATAAATATAGTGAAAGCAAATTGGGTTAATTTCAATCCAACTTCTTAAGCGACAACAATGTTATAGATTGTGGATAATTTAAAAGAGTTAAGAAGGCCACAAGGACTTGGGAAAAGAAAAAATGCCAGATTCCCAAGATTAGTTGTGGGAAGTGGAAGAGAAAATTTCTTAGCTCTTCACACAAAAATCTTGAGGGGTTTTTTCTGAAAAATAAAAATCACAATTAAAAGTGTTAGAGGCCTCCAAGAGAAAACTTATGGAATGGAAAGACTGAAAGTGGATATTGAAAAGTAGGGATTTATGGTTTCCAAGGGGATGAGACACTAAATATTTTTAGAACTATGCAAAGTAGAGGAAATGTGTTGATACAATATAAGAGTTGGAAGATAGTGAAAGTAGGAAAGTTAGAAGTTTCAAAGACATTGCAGCCCTGGGGGTTTCTCACTTCAATAATATTTAGAAAGAGCCTAATAGAGTGAACATTTTAGAGATCATTAAGATTGCATCTTTTTCCCTTGTTTCATTAATGATGAGGTTAATGGGGATTTAATGGTTGAGACCACCAAAGAAGAGTTAAAGTTTTGTGGTAGAGTCTTTCAAGAAAGATAAGAGTCCAAGCTTGAGGGGTTAGATCACTAACTTCTACTTTGGATTATATGACCTCATTGAAGGGGATCTCGTTAAGGTGGTAGACGCAATCAAGGCATTTGTTCAAGTCTTATGATCTATTAACTCAACATTCTTTACTTTGATTCCCAAACAGGATAATCAAGCCACCTTTTGAGGATTTTATGCCCATCTCGTTTTGTAGTGGTGTTTATAAAATTGTTTGCAAAGTGATAGCTAAAAGATTAAAATAGGTACTCTCAGACTCCATTTCTTGAAAACAGTTCTGTCTTCTAAGCAATAGATAAATTTATCATGTAATAAGGGTAGCCTCATAGGGGCTACACTCTACAAATTCTAAGAAATTGCAAGCTATGGTGGTTAAATTAGGATTCTTGGAGGCCTATTATAGGAAAAATTGGTTGTACCTCAAGTTAATTCTTATTCATATTGGATGTTGTGTTCCTTTGTTAATTATATTGTGGGATGTTTAAACTCTGTGTCATTTTCAGTCCTTATTAACAGGTCTGCCTCTAGTTGAAGATTCAAGTAGAGTTATTATGGAGGCCCACAAGAATGGATCACTCAAAGGGGTCAAACTTAGAAGGGATTTGACACTGTCTCCCTCGATCTTCATTGATTATGTATTATTGTTTGGGGATGGATCCTATACAAAAGCACTTAAGTACAAATAGATTATAGATCTATATTGTTTTTCCACTTGCATGTAAATTCATACTCTAAAATCCTCCATCTCTCTTGACAGAGTTCACCAGGGACAAGATGAGGCAATCCTTAGACTCTTTTCAATGATATTCCTTTCAACAATGGTTTTAAGTACTTGGGGTTTATGTTGAAGCCAAATTACTATGGGTATCAAGATTAGCTCCATCATTATCAGAAAATTGAAAAGTGGTCATAAGTTGGTGTACTAGGTGGTTGTCTATTTATGATAGACTTACTTTGGTGAAATTTGTGTTAGAGGCAATCCTTGTTTTTCAACATTCTTTGTCTACCATCATTCCCATTAGGTTATTGGAAAATATAAGAAAAATACATTGTATATTTTTATGCATTGGAAAAAAGAGAAGGATGGTATAGCGTTAGTGAAATGGAAAAAAATAGAGAAACTTAAGTCAATGGGTAGATGGGAATTAAAAAATATTCATTATTTTAGCAAGGTACTTGCTACTAAAATCTTGTGGAGGCCTATTTGAAATGAACTTTTGTGGTCATATGTTATTCAACAAAAGTACTTAGAGCCTTTATCCTTCAAGGAGTGGATTAGATCCCTAGTAAAGTCAACTTCATATGTATATGTCTCCTTGAAAGCTCTTTTTATGATTCATTTGGTTGGAAACTAGATGGCCTAGAGGATATGGGATGGGAAGAAATCAATGTTAGGGATAGATCCTTAGCTGGGGTGTGAAGGACACCATATTATTCCAAAACATATCATCATTCACCTCTAAGAACAAGGATTACACTTTCTTTCTGATATAGCAAATCTTGTATCAATAGTCTTATCGAGACAAGGATGGAAGAAGGTCGAACTTCTAGATCTAGTAGGACTTGGGGATAATATCTAGAACTTCTATGCTTAACATCTAGTTAAATGTTCCACTATGTTGAGAGAAGAAACTGATTTATTGGTTTGGTAAAAAATGTTTCTTCTGGTCAATTTACTGCAATCCTAGGATATAAGGAAATGTTTAATATTGATGTTGAGGGGGCATACTTGAGGTGGAGGCTAGTTTGAAAAGTGAAAGCACCCATGAAAACTCAGGTCTTTATGTGGCCGACTCTATCCAATAAAATATTCACTTATGAAGTCTTGCAAAAGCGAGCCTAGCAAGGCCCCAACATTTATTATGTTTGCAAATGTAAGGGGCAAACAACTGATCATCTTTTGGTTCACTATGCCTACACAAAGGAGGTGCATGGATTTGTTCTTCAGTTGACAACTAGGAAAGATACATGGAAATATATCTCTCTTCTTGAGTGCATGAATAAGGGGTTTAATGAAAATTCTCTAAAGGAGTATAAAGTTTTGCCTCTTATTGCTTCTTAGCATGTTTGGATTGCAAGAAATTCTATGCTCTTCCAAGAGAAGGAGGTTCATTCCTTTCAAGTATAGCATCAATTTCAATACTTGTTTGATGGCATTAAGTCCACACCAAAGGTTAAACCTCTTGGAAGATAAATTACCTGGATGTTGATAAATCTATCCCATGAATGTTTTTGGATGGCACATGTCAAGGAGCTCTAGGTTCTTGTGGGGATGGAGGGGTAATCTATTTTAATGACTCTCATAATTTTTTTTTCAAAGCATATTAGGTGGAGGAACTAATTATTAGGATGTTGAATGGAAAACTATTATTATGGGCTTGAGGTTGTCTTTGGAGAAATGCATACCTCACATTTGAATAATCAGAGACACAAAATTGGTTATAAAATAGATTTATGGATCTTATAGCATGTATAATTTGGTCCCGGTGCCTCTTTATGAGCGAGCAAAGTTGTTGCAAACAACCTCCCTTTCAACTCTTTTTCTCATATTTATAGGAAATTGGATTATGAAGTTGATGTGTTATCAAAGAAGGCATTAGAGTTGGTGGTTAGTGCTTGGGATGTTTCGAAAGTTGCTAAGGGTGTTGATCACCCAACTATATCAAGATCCATATGCTTCTAGTTTCTTGTAAATCATATGTTGTTAGGTGACTCTTTCTTTGAGTCCTTTTGTTGATGACATAGTCGTTGTTCATTTACTTTTCATGGAATTTTTTGAAGTCCTATGTGATTTTTATGTTTAGTTTGTATAAATGGACTTTTAGGTCTATGGATTGTTTCTTGTTGAGTTTTTTTTTGTGGAGTGTAGAACATTTCTTTGTTTGTTTTTATTGTAAAGTGGACTTGTTTTTTAGTGCTTCATGCACATTGGAATGCAACCTTTTTCCTACTCAAATAAGTTGAGATTTTTTTCTTAGGAAAAAAATGTATATGTAGCCCAATGGGTTAGCTCAATTTGTTTGAATGGACTATTTGAAGGCACAATTCACTCCAATGTCTTTGGTTCTAGTTTGGCTGAGATTCAAGTCTAGTAAAGTCCCTCTGGGTTACCTACTGCTATTGTGGTTGGTGGTTGAGCCACCCTCCATCCAGATATTTCAGGGAAGAGGAGGGATCCTATGAGGTTTTCTTTGAAGAAAAATGTACATACATACATGTATGCCTGCCTGTATGTATGTATGCATATCATTTTTTTTCCCAAGGAAAACCATGAAGGGAAACCCAAGGGATGCTTTCCCAGATTCATGGATGGAATCCCTATTAAACATGTCGACATAGAACAACGTGCCCAACCTAAGGGGGATTCAAACTAGGCACTTGATTACATGGAACAATCCAAATTCCCAATAAGATTGGTGGCAACCAATTGAGCTAATACATTGACATACATCTATGTGTGTGTGTGTGTGTGTGAATTAGGTCTAGCTTGGTTGGTTAAGAGGACAAGTTATTATCTTCTCAACTTAGATTTAAATTATGTGTGTAACATGTTTGCCACTCATGCACTAATTTGGATTGGCAAGGTACCAACAATCTCACTCTCCCTCAAGTAATTGAGGGCAGGATGAGATGTTCCAAGCATTTCAAGCCCACAGGGTTAGCTCAATTGATTGTTGCCAATGTTGTTGAGCATTTGGCTAGTTCCATGTCAATAAGTGCCTAGTTCAAATTCTCCCCCCTCCCCAATGGATGCCTCCCCTCATTCGTGGATGAAATCCCTTGTAAACTTGTCATTTCCTTGGAAAAAATTATAGATAAATATATATCTATATGTGTGTGTGTGTGTGTGTGTATAGAAGTCTTGTGGGCTAGCTCGATTGGTTGGGTACTTAAAGATTCATGTAGGAGCTCTTTGGCTGATCACTTGGCCTATGTGCATATATTGTGTGGCTCACTCAATGTCCCTATCAAGTCAAGTGTCATAATCAACACCAATGGGTTTACACTGGGAAACATCCATGGATTGTGGGGAAGTGTTGGGGGGTTTCCTTGCAAGGTTTTCCTTGGAAAACACACACACACACACATATCCCGACAAAAAACTCATGGGGAAACCTAAGGGATGCTTCCCCATATTTGTGGATAACATCCCTTGTAAAATTGTAGGCGTAGACTAGTGCACCTCACCTAGGGGGATTTGTACCGGGCACTTACGAACACCGAATTAACCAAATGCTTAGTGACGTTGGAAATAAGAAGTTGAGCTAACCCCTTGGGTTACACATGCACACACATATGTCATAAGTGGATCAAATCCCACCTCTATGTCCTTCAAATTTTAATCCCCAAGGGTCAGTTTAATTGATTGAATCAACTACCCAAGGCATGTTTCCAATAGGGAGGCCATAGGTCACACTTTTAAATATGATAGAGTCCCTTATCATTGCTAGCCACTATTGTGGCAAGTGATTGAGTTTCCATCCATCCAGAGATTTTAGGTAAAAGGGGGAAATCCGATGAGGTTTTATGTGTGTGTGTGTGTGTACACACACACACACACACACACACACACACACACACACAACCCCTATGGGTTAGCTCAGTTGGTCTGGATGGATTGTTTTAGGGTAGAGTCTACCATGAGGTCTTTGGTTCTAGTCTGGTTGAATCTCATTAGGTTATTGGCCACTATTGTGGTTAGTAGTTGAACTATCCTTAATTTGAATATTCTGGGGAAGAGGGCACAATGTTTTCCTTGGAAAGTGTGTGTGTGTGTGTNGCAAAGTGATAGCTAAAAGATTAAAATAGGTACTCTCAGACTCCATTTCTCGAAAACAGTTCGGTCTTCTAAGGAATAGATAAATTTATCATGTAATAAGGGTAGCCTTATAGGGGCTACACTCTACAAATTCTAAGAAATTGCAAGCTATGGTGGTTAAATTAGGATTCTTGGAGGCCTATTATAGGGAAAATTGGTTGTACCTCAAGTTAATTCTTATTCATATTGGATGTTGTGTTCCTTGTTAATTATATTGTGGGATGTTTAAACTCTGTGTCATTTTCAGTCCTTATTAACAGGCTCGCCTCTAGTTGAAGATTCAAGTAGAGTTATTATGGAGGCCCACAAGAATGGATCACTCAAAGGGGTCAAACTTAGAAGGGCGTTGACATTGTCTCCCTCGATCTTCATTGATTATGTATTATTGTTCGGGGATGGATCCTATACAAAAGCACTTAAGTACAAATAGATTATAGATCTATATTGTTTTTCCACTTGCATGTAAATTCATACTCTAAAATCCTCCATCTCTCTTGACAGAGTTCACCAGGGACAAGATGAGGCAATCCTTAGACTCTTTTCAATGATATTCCTTTCAACAATGGTTTTAAGTACTTGGGGTTTATGTTGAAGCCAAATTACTATGGGTATCAAGATTAGCTCCATCATTATCAGAAAATTGAAAAGTGGTCATAAGTTGGTGTACTAGGTGGTTGTCTATTTATGATAGACTTACTTTGGTGAAATTTGTGTTAGAGGCAATCCTTGTTTTTCAACATTCTTTGTCTACCATCATTCCCATTAGGTTATTGGAAAATATAAGAAAAATACATTGTATATTTTTATGCATTGGAAAAAAGAGAAGGATGGTATAGCGTTAGTGAAATGGAAAAAAATAGAGAAACTTAAGTCAATGGGTAGATGGGAATTAAAAAATATTCATTATTTTAGCAAGGTACTTGCTACTAAAATCTTGTGGAGGCCTATTTGAAATGAACTTTTGTGGTCATATGTTATTCAACAAAAGTACTTAGAGCCTTTATCCTTCAAGGAGTGGATTAGATCCCTAGTAAAGTCAACTTCATATGTATATGTCTCCTTGAAAGCTCTTTTTATGATTCATTTGGTTGGAAACTAGATGGCCTAGAGGATATGGGATGGGAAGAAATCAATGTTAGGGATAGATCCTTAGCTGGGGTGTGAAGGACACCATATTATTCCAAAACATATCATCATTCACCTCTAAGAACAAGGATTACACTTTCTTTCTGATATAGCAAATCTTGTATCAATAGTCTTATCGAGACAAGGATGGAAGAAGGTCGAACTTCTAGATCTAGTAGGACTTGGGGATAATATCTAGAACTTCTATGCTTAACATCTAGTTAAATGTTCCACTATGTTGAGAGAAGAAACTGATTTATTGGTTTGGTAAAAAATGTTTCTTCTGGTCAATTTACTGCAATCCTAGGATATAAGGAAATGTTTAATATTGATGTTGAGGGGGCATACTTGAGGTGGAGGCTAGTTTGAAAAGTGAAAGCACCCATGAAAACTCAGGTCTTTATGTGGCCGACTCTATCCAATAAAATATTCACTTATGAAGTCTTGCAAAAGCGAGCCTAGCAAGGCCCCAACATTTATTATGTTTGCAAATGTAAGGGGCAAACAACTGATCATCTTTTGGTTCACTATGCCTACACAAAGGAGGTGCATGGATTTGTTCTTCAGTTGACAACTAGGAAAGATACATGGAAATATATCTCTCTTCTTGAGTGCATGAATAAGGGGTTTAATGAAAATTCTCTAAAGGAGTATAAAGTTTTGCCTCTTATTGCTTCTTAGCATGTTTGGATTGCAAGAAATTCTATGCTCTTCCAAGAGAAGGAGGTTCATTCCTTTCAAGTATAGCATCAATTTCAATACTTGTTTGATGGCATTAAGTCCACACCAAAGGTTAAACCTCTTGGAAGATAAATTACCTGGATGTTGATAAATCTATCCCATGAATGTTTTTGGATGGCACATGTCAAGGAGCTCTAGGTTCTTGTGGGGATGGAGGGGTAATCTATTTTAATGACTCTCATAATTTTTTTTTCAAAGCATATTAGGTGGAGGAACTAATTATTAGGATGTTGAATGGAAAACTATTATTATGGGCTTGAGGTTGTCTTTGGAGAAATGCATACCTCACATTTGAATAATCAGAGACACAAAATTGGTTATAAAATAGATTTATGGATCTTATAGCATGTATAATTTGGTCCCGGTGCCTCTTTATGAGCGAGCAAAGTTGTTGCAAACAACCTCCCTTTCAACTCTTTTTCTCATATTTATAGGAAATTGGATTATGAAGTTGATGTGTTATCAAAGAAGGCATTAGAGTTGGTGGTTAGTGCTTGGGATGTTTCGAAAGTTGCTAAGGGTGTTGATCACCCAACTATATCAAGATCCATATGCTTCTAGTTTCTTGTAAATCATATGTTGTTAGGTGACTCTTTCTTTGAGTCCTTTTGTTGATGACATAGTCGTTGTTCATTTACTTTTCATGGAATTTTTTGAAGTCCTATGTGATTTTTATGTTTAGTTTGTATAAATGGACTTTTAGGTCTATGGATTGTTTCTTGTTGAGTTTTTTTTTGTGGAGTGTAGAACATTTCTTTGTTTGTTTTTATTGTAAAGTGGACTTGTTTTTTAGTGCTTCATGCACATTGGAATGCAACCTTTTTCCTACTCAAATAAGTTGAGATTTTTTTCTTAGGAAAAAAATGTATATGTAGCCCAATGGGTTAGCTCAATTTGTTTGAATGGACTATTTGAAGGCACAATTCACTCCAATGTCTTTGGTTCTAGTTTGGCTGAGATTCAAGTCTAGTAAAGTCCCTCTGGGTTACCTACTGCTATTGTGGTTGGTGGTTGAGCCACCCTCCATCCAGATATTTCAGGGAAGAGGAGGGATCCTATGAGGTTTTCTTTGAAGAAAAATGTACATACATACATGTATGCCTGCCTGTATGTATGTATGCATATCATTTTTTTTCCCAAGGAAAACCATGAAGGGAAACCCAAGGGATGCTTTCCCAGATTCATGGATGGAATCCCTATTAAACATGTCGACATAGAA
>JZKD02S1605315.1:0-23348 GCA_000966675.3 Picea glauca | reverse complement strand
AGATGAATAATAACTCAATAATAAGTAGAATACTCTTTACAGTTACAATATTTCAATACTCCCCCTTAACAAGAAGGGTATTCTACAACATCATCAGGAGAGAGAGAGAGAGGGGGGGCAACGACATCAATAGCATCTGGAACACTGACTCACATATCTATAAATCATCGGAAGTTTTTCTCATCCTCCATAACAAGGAGCTGGAATGACATCATCATCATATGCATCAACATGGATTAGTATAACACTAATACATAATCATCATCAATAACAGCACAAGGCTGATACAACATCAACAACAGTAGCATCACAACATGAAGGCTGGAGCATCATCAACATCAGCACTAAGCTAGAAATCTTCAACACAAAGTTGTCATCTCAACAACATCAGTACGAAGCTGGCATTTCAACAACATCAGCATGAAGCTGGAAATATTCAACACAAGGCTAGCGTCACAACAACATCAGCATGAAGCTAGAAATATTCATCACAAGGCTGGCATCACAATAACATCGGCATGAAGCTGGAAATCTTTAGCATAAGGCTGGCATCACAACAACATCAACACAAAGCTGGAAATCTTCAGCACGAGGCTAGCATCACAACAACATCAGCACGAAGTTGGAAATCTTGAGCACACGGATGGCATCATAACAACGTCAACACGAAGCTAGAAACCTTCAGCACAAGGCTGGCATCACAACAACATCAGCATGAAGCTAGAAACCTTCAGCACAAGGCTAGCATCACAACAACATTAGCACGAAGGTAGAAATATTCAGCACAAGGCTGGCATCAAAACAACATCAGCACAAAGCTAGAAATATTCAGCACAAGGCTGGCATCAACACTACTCCCCCTTTCGAGGGAGTTCCTTTAGGAATACACCAATCTTGTCTCAAAAGTGCTCAAACTTTTCACGAGACAGAGGCTTGGTCAACACATTTGCAACCTGTTCATCCATGCCAACATAATGGAGATTTATGGATCGTCTTTTCACCATATCATGAATGAAGTGATACTGAAACTCTATGTGCTTCGACTCGTCATGGAACACATCATATTTATACAACTCTAGTTATCACATAGGATCACGGTGGCTTCCATCTCTAGATCAAATGGATCTGTCAACAACATCTGAAGCCATATGGCTTCATAACTGGCGGAACATGAAGCAATGTATTATGCTTCTGTCGTGCTGGGAGCAATGTTGGATTGCTCCCTACTTTTCCATGAAGTCATGGCTGACCCCAGATTGAAACAACATCTTGAAGTGTTCTTTCTATCATAAACACTTCCAGCTCAATCTGAATCAGTATATCCATACAATTTGAAGTCGTGATCTCTAATATAACATAGACCTAAATCCAATGTACCCTTGAGGTATCTCATCACATGTTTTGCATCGTCAAGGTGAACACGTATGGGTTCTACCAGATACTAACACAAGGAAAAACATATATCTGGCCTCGTATTTGTCAGATACATCATTGAACCAATAATATGACTGTATAACGTAGCATCAACCAATTCTGATGAAGTATCAACCATGAGCTTCAAATTTGTTTCCATGGGTGTGTTCATGGATTTATATTCCAACATATCAAACCTCTTCAGTATTTCAACTGCATACTTCCCTTGGTTAAGGAATATCTTCTCTGGGTTCTGCCAAACTTCAAGACCTAAGTAATAATGCATCAGGCCTAGGTCTTTGATCTCCAAATTTGCAGTGAGCTTCTTCTTACAATTTTGTGATGAGATTTTCTTATTTATTTAAGAATAATTCATTGATCCAAGTGGATATCAATGGCCACCCACCTTTTCCAACTCGCTCAAAACAGTTTTCTGGCAATTTTGGCAATTTACTATTTTTAGCAGTTTTTAACTTCCGAGGCCATTTTGAGGGCCTAAATGATGGTTTTTCGGGATTGAGATTCTCAATGATATTTGAAGTCTCTAATTGAGCCCCCAAAATGAATATCCTCGACGATACCTTTCCAACGGGCTATCGTGTGCCTAAAACAGAGATCATATGCAAAAGTTATGACCCCAGGAAGTTGATGTACTAACTTACCCAAACGAGGCCCACGTGACTTTTGGTGCTTCATCTCCTAGGGTTAGGTTTTTGGATGTGTAGGGTTTTTGACATTCTTATTTATTGTAAAAAGGCCTTCAGAGCCTCATTGTAATCATCTTCTTGTGAATGAGGGCAGTCGTCACATCTCTTCTCAGAGATAAGCCGCCACCATTCCAGCAAGCTTGTTTTTCGCTGCATTTTACAGTTTCAGCTTATTTCCTTATTGAATAGAAATCAGTTTTACTGTATCTCTCTTATTTTGTATTAATCATATTTTAATCATTTGTATTCATTTTGTTATGCTCATAAAATCTGGATCAGTGGTATCAGAGTGGTCTGCTCCTGGTCTTCTTAATGCATGTCCCCAACGAGGTCAGGGTACAAAGAATTGGGTCTCGAGCTTGTTTCTCTTGAAGACAAAAGCTATTGCACGCCCAAGCGACCTCTCATGGCAGGAGAAAATAAAGATGAAGGGATAGGAGATCCTTTCAAAATGTTGCTTGAGGAATTCCTCACGCAACAGAGGAACAAGATGATGGATAGTTTCGCGTAAATCCTTCGGCGGCTACCAACAAGCGACGCATCTTCCTCGAGCGGAGGCATCGCCCCCTTCTAGGTACAAATCAACTTCGATATTCCTATATTTGAAGGTCAGATAGACACAGATGTTGTAGACAAGTGGTTGAATCTACTAGAAGGGTATTTTTATGTCCATAACTTTTCGAATAGAGAAAAGATTACTTTTGCACTCCTCAAAGTTGTTACCCATGTCAAAGGTTGGTTGGAAACTTTTTGTGAGCAAAAGGAAATAGAGGAACCCTCATTAATTATAGTCACGCCCACCTGGGAATCCTTCATAGATTCTATTAAGGAACAATACTACCCTGTCGGAAGTTATGACGACTCGTATACCAAATGGACCACACTACGACAAGAAAGAGACCAAGCAATTCCAGAGTTCACAAATATCTTTCATACCGTGCGCACCAATTTGGGTATCAAAGATTCAGAGCAACATCTGGTGCTCAAGTATAAATGCGCTATGCATATATACATCTAGACCGAAATGGAATTTATGGACATCTCGTCCTTGGGCGCGACCTACCGATATTTCGTCAAAATCGAGCAGAAGCTCAAACAAAAAACGAGGCAATTTGGGCTTGGGAACCCCTCACAGCAAAATCTAGGAAGGGGCGACTCCAACCCACAGAACAAAGGACAAATAAAAGATGGACAGTATCAGGAAAACCAGTCCAAGCCGCAAGTAAAGAAGGACACTGGAAAGACAAAGAAAGATATCGGGAAGTGGTGTGACTTCCATAAGATCCCTTGGCATAACACTGTTGACTGTCGCTCAAAGCAGTCATTGGTGGCCGAAGTGAAAGCCTCTAAATCAAATGTGGGTTTCGACTCTAAGTTAGAACTAGAAAGGGGAAGACAGATCATTGACGAGCCTGGTGAACCAGACGAGCCAGAAGAAGGTGAGCGCCTCTTCCATTCACAGATGTGGGTAAAAGGCACCCCGTTGCACTTCATCGTTGATAGCAGTAGCCAGAAGAACCTCATCTCAGTAGAGGTTGTCAAGTGGTTGGTCATGCCAACAATGCTGCAACCCCAACCCTACACCATTGGATGGCTCTGCCAAGGAAGCGATCTCTGCGTCAGTCAATAGTGTCAATTTTTGTACGGCATCAAGCCCTTCAAAGACGAGGTATTGTGTGATGTTTCTCCTCTCAAAGTTTGTAATGTTCTTTTTGGCCAACCTTATTTATGGAAACATCATGTTGTATATGAGTCTAGGCCTCGCAGTGTTATTATTACTTTGAACAGCAAATTGTACAGGATACCCGAGGCAATCCCTCCTAGTGTTATTTCCTTGATCTCTGCCAAGAAATGCAGGAAGGTCATCTCTTAAATCGAGAAATTTGTCTTCTTTGTGATTCGCTCTCAGAGTGAGTGAAAGATTGCAGCCACATCCAAGGCCTACGTGATCGATCTATCCACACAATATAAGCAAGTGGATAAGGTCATGGAAGAATACTCAGATATCTTCTACTCTCCTATCGGGGTACCTCTGCACTGACGGGTCAATCATCCCATCGACCTGACCCTAGGCACACCGCTACCCAATGGGCCAGTCTATCGCCACTCTCTATTAGAAAATGAGGAGATCAAGAGGCAGATCCAAGAACTGCTCCAGAAAGGGAACATACGTCCCAGCTCATCGCCTTGTGGGAGCCCAATCGTGTTGGTGCAAAAGAAAGACAGGACCTGGTGAATCTGCATTGATTATCGGGCCCTGGATAAAATTACAGTCTGAAACCGGTACCCAATTCCCTGAATCGACGACCTCCTTGATCAGCTCACAGGGGCCAAATACTTCAGTAAGATTGATCTGAATTATGGCTACCACCAAGTCCCAATAGAACAGATAGATGTATGGAAGACTGCCTTCAAGTCAAAAGAAGGTCTTTTTGAATGGTTGGTCATGCCCTTTGGTTTGATATATGCTCCAACAACTTTTATGAGGATGATGGACGATATCCTACGAAATTTCACCAATGCTTTTGTAGTGGTGTATCTAGATGACATCCTCACCTACAACAAGACCTGGGCGGAACACTTGCAGCATAATCAACAAGTTTTTCACACCCTGCGGCAGCACAAACTATATAAAAACTTGGGAAAATGCTTCTTCGGCATGAACATGGTCCATTACTTAGGCTACATCGTTGATCAGCATGGTGTACATGTGGATCCAGCCAAGATCCAGGTCATTCGTGACTGGCCAACCCCAACCACACTCACTGAACTTCGGAGCTTCTTGGGCCTCGCCAATTCTATCGCAGGTTTGTGTTGGGATTCTCTCATATCGCATGGGCCCTCAACCAAGTAACCAGGGGTGGAGGTAAGGAAAAAATTGTGCGAGGCTTGTCCCAACAACAAGCCTTCGATGACTTGAAGAAGCATTTGTGTTCATCCCATTACTTTCATTACTGGACCGGCAACATCCCTTTGAGATCGAGACAGATGCTTTAGACTATGTTTTGGGCATCGTTCTCACTCAACACGACCACCCCATGGCATATCATAGTGAGACACTATCATATGTTGTCCGTAAATACCCTACTTACGACAAAGAAATGTACTCCATTGTGCAAGCCTGCCGCCAATGGAGACATTACATTCTTGGGAAGGAGACAGTCATCTACACTGATCACAAGCCACTACAGTTCTTGCAGACCCAAGGAAAATTGTAGAATGACTGTCATCAGAAGTGATCCACATACTTACAGCAGTTCCACCTCAACATCAAGTATAAAACAAGAAGTAACAACCGAGTTATTGATTTCCTCAGTCGACCTCCAGTTGCGGCAGTCACCACGGTGCTAGATTCTTGTAGCCATGAGACCTATGGATGTCCCCACCTCTACGAGATAGACCATGACTTCTCCACCACCTACCAAATGTTGGGTGCCAACTCAATGGTCACTAATTTCCATCTTCAAGATGGGTTGTTGTGTCGTTTGGGTCGTCTCTGCATTTCATCAAGCAAGCGCGTGAAGCTGATTTGGGAAGCTCACTACAGTTGGGTGGCATGACACTTTGGCATCTAAAATATAGTGACAGTGCTGCAAAAACATTTCTACGAGCCGAAACTTCGACAGGATGTCGGCAAGTATATCAGGTCTTGCATCTCCTGCGCTATTGCCAAACCGACCACTAAGAAACAGGGTCTGTACACCCCTCTGCCTACTCCCGACAGGCTGTGGGAATCCATCTCAATGGACTACATGTCGGGCCTCCCGTCCACCAAGAGGGGAAATGAATATTTTTTTTTGGTTGTTGATCATTTTTCCAAGATGGTGATTCTAGCCGCCTGCAAGAAGAACATCACAACAGAAGCTACTGCCAAGATATTCTTTGAACGAGTATGGTTACATTTTGGGATCCCACAAACCATTATCTCAGACCGTGACAGTCGGTTCCTCAGCACATTATGTTCGAGCCTCTGGTCACTGTTGGATACCAAGCTCACCAAATCCACTGCCTTCCACCCCCAGACAGATGGCCAAACTGAGGTCGTCAATCGGATGATCGTACATATCCTACACATGTACAATTCAAAACACCCCTGCACATGGCATGAGAGTCTTCCCCATGTCCAACATAGCTACAATCAAGCCCTTCATAGCTCAATTGGCCATAGCCCCTTTTCAGGTGGGGTTGGGATTCCAACCATTGGGCACCATGGATGTTGCCCTACACCTAGTGACCACCTCGGTCGACTCGTCCCCTAATCCACCAGAAGCTGACAAAGCCACCCGGTTCATTGAGCAGATCCAGCACATCCTCCAACAAGTTCAGGATATTCTACAGAAGTCTAATGCCAAGTACAAGCAATGCCATGATCAACATCGGGTGCCACATAAGTTTCAGGTGGGAGACAAAGTTTGGTTGCACTTGCATAAAGAATGCCTTACAAGGCCCCATCGGAAGCTTCGCCCACTCTGTTACGGGTCGTACACCATCACCAAGGTTGTGTGCGATAATTCTTTTGAGCTCAACATTCCCTATTTCCTTGGCCTGCACCCAGTCTTCAACGTGGCTTTCCTTCGGCCATATTTCCCACCATTATTGGACACCTCAGAGATATAAGCAGAGCAGTTGACACCAACAGAGCTCAACCTTGACTGCATGCAACAAGAATCCAGTGATCATATTGTGGACACACATATTAATGGCACTCGACAACAAAGGATCCAGCTTTATCGAGTCGTCAAAGCAGGGTCGTCAAAACAAGGCAGCTCTTGCACCAAGGCAAGTGGCTCACCTGGGGCCAAATGCAGAAGAAATCTCCTCATCTGATGGGGGAACTCAACGCAATGGATACCATTGCTTCCTAAGGAGGTAGGATTGATCCAGGTGGATATCGGTGGCCACCCACCTTTTCCAACTCACTCAAAACAGTTTTCTGACAATTTTGGCAATTTACTATTTTTAGCAGTTTTTAACTTCCGGGGCCATTTTGAGGGCCTAAATGAAGGTTTTTCCGGATTGAGATTCTCAAAAATAGTCAAAGGATTTGATTGAGCCCCGAAAATTAATCTCCTTGACGATACCTTTGCAATGGGCTATCGTGCGCCTAACAGAGATTGTATGTAAAAGTTACGACCCCGAGAAGTTGATGTACTAACTTACCTAAACAGGGCCCACATGACTTTTGGCGCTTCATCTCCTAGGGTTAGGTTTTTGGATGTCTAGGGTTTTTGACATTCCTGTTTATTGTAAAAAGGCCTTCAGATCCTCATTGTAATATTCTTGTGAATGAGCGCAGTTGTCACGTCTCTTCTCAAAGATAAGTCGCCACCATTCTAGCAAGCTTGTTTTCCGCCGCATTTTACAGTTTTAGCTTATTTCCTTATTGAATAGAAAACCAGTTTTACTGTATCTTTGTTATTATGTATTAAGCATATTTTAATAATTTGTATTCATTTCGTTCTGCTCATAAAATCCAGATCAGTCATCCACATACAACAATAATATAACTGGTTCATAACCTTGAAGTATAGGTTAGAATCAGCTTTACTCTTGGTAAAGCCCAAGCTCGTCATGAAACTATCAATTCCGCCATACCAAGCTCTAGGAGCTTGGTTCATATTGCAGACATGAGTATTTCTATCTTCAACTTCAAATTAAATTTTCACATCACTTTGTACCAACCTAGTATACTTGCTCAGCTGCAACTCAATCTGCACAATCATGTGTTAGCTCTATGTGCTTTTAGCAAAGCACTATCCGTCTCACTACCTGAGAGTATGTCCTCTCCTCTTTCTGAAACTGTTCCTTCTGGAACTGGGACTCTGCACCTACAGCTGCTCTGAAGCTGAGAATGGTTGCTTCATTCTCACTATGACTGTTGAAATCTGAGAGGAACTCCTCTAGTCCATCATGGCAACAACTTCATCTGAAACTGAGAGTGGCTCAATAACTGATACTGAAGATATCTCTTCTTCTTTCATGGAGGTAACTCTATATTTTATTGTAGTCATGTCTCCATGACCCAACTAATGTACTACACAAACTGCCACTCAATTTTAAATATGGGGATTTCTCTCCCTGCATCTCATACTATATATGAATCATGGTTGTTCTAGTTGTTTTCATGAATACTAGAACTATTTCTTCAATTACTAGAGTAAGTGTCTCATCATAGTCTTCTCCCTCTTGTTGGGAGAATCCTCTGGACACACATCAGGCTTTGTAGATCTGCAACATGCTTGATCTGTTATATCAATCTTGGAAGTCAATACTGACTTCTCTTCTAATCTCACGAAAAAATCCATATCCTAGTCTTTCTGACTGGCTTCCATCTCTGTTACTAAAACAAGGGAATCTTCCCAGGAGATTTCATATCTCCTAGAAGTTTATGAAGCTACGATCTAGTCTTCTCATGGCATCTGTCTCCCAGTCCTGGAAGATGTCTCTTCATCTGATCCTTTCTGAGATCAGGCTTACTCTCGATTTCTTCTAAGTCTACAAGGACTCCATCATCTCTTATGGGGTATACTTGGTGTTGAATACCAAGCCTAAATATGAAAGGCTGAGTCAGACTTCAAACGAGTTTTGATTTCCATCAAGTTGGCTTCATTATCCTTTGACCAAGTCTTCTGTGAGTTCTTGTTCTAATGTCTGGTCATCTTCGGAGCCTTATGCTCCTTACAATCAATCTCCCTATGAGATACTTTGGATCTCAAAAACAACTTCTTCTTCATCTTCTTTGGTACATGGATGTATATCGTCATGTGCACGACTTAGGTAGTCTGCTTCATGTCTCATCTAATTTGTTGCCTTATGTAACCTTCACTATAGATTCCTCAGGGTTATCACCTGTGACTTGAACCAAGGTCATCAAAACAGCATGCAAGAATAATATTCTTTTGATAATAGTAATAAAACAATAGCACGAATAATCGTCACAATAGCTCCTTTAGGGCTATCACTTATGACCTGCCTGAAACAAAGATCAAAAGTAAGAGATACAATATGAAACGAGATCAACACTCTTTTAGTGTTTTGATCAAACATTCCTCCAAGGTAACCTGGAACCAACACAAGAAATTTCTCCTAGAGGAGATGTTAGTTGTATCTGGTAAATGATTACATTAAGCATTTATCTCAATATGTTCACATTCTACCAAGTATAATACTTGTAAAAGACTACTACCTCAACTATAGTATTTACTTGTAAAGGGGTAGTTATCAATTTGTCATGTGCAACTTTGAATCTTATCAACTTAATCAATCAAACCTGGAACCTGGAGTTTTGTCCTCGAGAATGAGTGTGTTGCTTTTCTTTCAAGTCTCATTCACTCAAGATGACAAGTGCTTTCTTCAACTTGTCTTTTGTACTAAGACAAAATCTTATCTTGACAGAAATCTAAGTTAGAGAATAATCTCTATAAACTCAAATTTAATCATCCTTGATCATTTTGACCAATGGTTAGTATGATTTCAACATACCACCTAGATGTTCATAAGGTCAAAATAATGTCATAACAAATAGATGCATATCAAGATAATCAAACCTGGGGTGCATTAGTCTTCTGAGTATGTTGGATCTGAGATCCTTTTGGATCTATGATAGGAGATCCTTTCTCCTACAAGTACCCCTTAGAATAATATAGTTGAAACATATGTAAGTACATACCTCTAATAGTATCGACCGGTGGTGGTACCATCCAGTAGTGGTGGTGATAGGTAACAAACCTTCAAAACTTCATAGTGTTTCAACTTTACGGTTGGCCAACACTTTACAAAATCTTTGACTGCAACTGGAACTACAGTTATAACTGCAACTTGTACTGCAACTAACTGTAACTTAGGGTTTTATGAGAAAACCCTAATTTTTCAAACTTCAAATTTTGAAATTATGATATAGGGACTAGATGCGTTGAGCTGAGGCGAGTAAGTTGGTGCACTCAAATTTTTGAAAATCCAAATTTTACCCCTTGAAACTGAGCTTGCGGAAATCTAGACTAGTACTTCTGGTATTGGTTTTGGTTTCCTGGTTTTCTGGTTTTCTTGTACCATTCAAAACTAGGGTTTGACTTTCTGGAGGCTCTATCCACTGAAAAGGTGTGCACAAGCTGCCTCAAGATTCACCAGGGTAGGGCACACTTTTCTAAATGGTTTTTAGGCAAAAGTTCATCTCTAACAAAAAGCCCTGATTTTTTTGTACGGCAACAGCGACGTTTTTCTTTATCGAATTAAAGATGCTCTCTTCAATTTAGCTTTGATACCATGTTAAGTTTTGAGCTATTATTAGGTTTCTTTTCAGTTTACTAAATAACCATAGCATAGGTAGGATCACTGAGAGAAACACAATCACAAGATACACAACATTTATCTTGGGAAACCCTCATGGGGGAGAAAACCTAGCAAAACTTCCTTAATATAGGTAGCCAATACAATGCCAAGACAATAAACCAAAACACTAGAGAATATCCAACACTAAGCAATGTGCCTCTCTATTCCTTCTTCTCCCAACTGCAACTCTCCAAACTTGCGCACTTGATGAGTGAATGAGTGAGTGAACAAATGAGGCGCTAACCTCCTTTATTTATACAAACTGGCAGGCGCTGGAAAGGTGTATCTTCACTAGGTGGGGCCGACTTATCTTCTTAGTGGTTAAAACCACTTTAATTAGGCCTAGGGGGCGACTTCTTAATTTGCATAATACAATTAGGGTTTTACCTTTCCGCTAAAGGGGATTTGGTCAATTACAATGCCCGACATGATCAATCCACAAAAAAGGATTGATTATATGAATAATAACTCAATAATAAATAGAATACTCTTTGCAGTTACAATATTTCAACACATTAAAGTTATTTCAACAAATGAAAGATAGCAGTCATGTCCCTGATATTATTACTTATAGCACCCTCATGGATGAACTAAGCAAGGAAGGCATGTTCTAAGAGGAAAATAAATGGTTGGGCGAACTAAGCAAGGAAGACACCCCCGTGGATGGACTAAGGAAGGCACACTCCATAGACAAATAACCTATTGGATAAAGTCTTAAAAAAGGTTTGATGTTGTTGTGACATATTTATCAGTAATCAACAACCTCTATAAAGAAAGAAAAATTGCAAGAACAAGATAGGTGTTCCAAAAAATGACAAAAGGGTGTCATCGTGATGTTATTAAATTTCACTTCATTAATTATGGTGTTTAAGCTGATGTTTAAGCACGAAAGGAAAAATATGAGCAAAAAAACATTGCACGAAATGTCTATAGGGTAGACAATCCCATTGAATCATATTTTCATGTATTTATGGGCATTCTCTTCAATGATGGTAATTTCATCTATTTTATTGAGTTGCTTCCTCTCAATATTACTACTAGAATAGTTGTATATTTGCATAATAGTTTTAGTTACTTACATATAATAAGAGAAGCACGTTTTGTACTGGATTAACCATTAAACTACAATAACCATTAAACTACAAGGTCGTTACAAGCAATTCCATTATACTATGTAATATTGTTATAATCATATGGATGAATAAGAATATTTCCTCTCCTTCATAATTGTGTCATTCTTTCTGTGTAGGTTTCAATTTTTAACATGGTATTAAAGTTCAAGGAAACAATTATTCGTTGTGCATCCAGTAAGAGGTATTGCACAGCTCTGTTGCTTGAGGTTTGGAATTTAGGAGCAATGTGTTAGTCATTGTGAGTGAGTGTGGTGGAAGGCACTTCCAATGCTTTAAAACTTAATTATTTCTTGAATTTTTAATAGATTTTTCATAACTTCAGCATAGGCACAATGGAAAAAGATTATAGGCAGTGAGGAGAGAGGCAGTATAATCACTGAAGAAAGAGGCAGCACAACTTAAGGAGAGAGGAAGATTTTACCAAGTAAAGGTAATGGATTTTTAAGGACACCAAGATTTGGATCGATCTATTAAAGATTTATTAACACTGGCCCAAAGAAGTAAGCAGTGAATACAATGAAGGAAAGAATAGTACAATGCTAAATTTGGAGTCCAATATTTAACATGTTATTTGTAGGTAGCTCAAGAGTGGCCATGGTTACATGCTAGAGTGAAATTCGACTCGCTTCTTGGACACTTGGTTGCAATTGATGTAGGAAATAGCAGATCCTATTGAATGGCCAATTTGTCATCTTTTTATGATCATTTTACCCCATCATGTCACCTACTCATTGACCTAATTACCGTGTTTCTTCATAAATATACCGCAACAAGCTTACTGATGTTGAGGTAGTTAATTATCATTAATTTCCTTTATTTTTGATGAATTAGAAAGGATTATTGTTGGTGTTACTAATGATGGTTTGCCCAACGTGGTTCATGTAGTTTTTATGCAGCCTCCAAAGTTGGCATATCTATGCAGCTCCGTGACAAACTCTGAAGAGTAGGATTTGTTCCTAGGGATGATGACATGGATCTATGTTGCTTAATTCATACCTAAGATGGTTCCATAGCTCTCCAGCTTATGATTTTCAATTCAAACAACTAGTGTCGGGCAAAATCGAGTAACGAACTTTGGACGCAATTTCCAAAGCAGTGAAGAGAATTTAGAAAATCTGTGGCAAGGGTTTTGTCCAGAACATCTCCAATTGGGTGACGTGAGTGAAGTTTCTCCAAAAAGTGTGTGGATTGGGAGATACCCATGGCTCTTTCAGAGGGATCTTTCTTGTTGCGGTTGTTTTCAAACTATGCCTCCAGACAGAGCGACCAGTTAGCAAAGGAACCAACTCAAGCCTATTTTCAGATAGTTTTGTTGTAAATGGATCAAATGTAATCAGATCTTGAGTTATTCTTCAACCAAGATCCACCAAAAACACACAAAGACAATATTTTGTAAATCTGTCCATTATTGACACTCTAGATTTGGAGAAATTGGTTCCAATTTGTCCCATGCCTCTTTGTATAGCCTCTTTGTATAAAATGTATGAGCAGAGTGGAGAGGAGAAGGAAGGATTGGCATCAGAAATATACATGCTTGGACATTTGTAATCTTTGAATTTCATTTCATAATAATCAATTGTTGATGTTTTGTTCCTATGCTTGAGTGCTTACTTAGTTTGAAGCTTTCTCACAGCGTGTGCTAGGTTTGCCAGGGCCCCCATTCTCTAATATGTGTTGTGTTATTTCCATTTGTTCTTAGTTAGCTAGTTTAGCCATAGATATAAATTCCTTGTATGAGTTTCAATTATTGCTTATGTATTTCAAGCTCTCATTACATGTCATTTACATTTGACCACTGAAGGCCATGGTTCATGAGTGAAACTCCTCTTTTGAATCCCTTTAATGCTTGACCATTAGAGTGGTAGAAAGACTGGGATTGGCACTCTTGGAGAAGTCATGCTACTATTGGTCTAGTGCAGTCATATATTTCCCATTAGAGTAAGCTCCAGTCCTGCATATACTTTATCTGCATCTCACAAGCTTACGAGCCCCCAGATTGATGATTTAATGTCCGAAATTTATGGATATCAATAACCCCACATTTTTGGTGTCGTTTTCAAGGAGTTGTTGAAGGGATTGGAGCACTTTCAGTTTTTTTGTTTCAGTGCACCAACATTTAAGACTCGGAGGAGGAGAAACGATAAGATGCAAAGGTGCCCTTATTTCTAAAAGGGTTCTAGCCCGCCGCATTCACTTTAGTGAGTTTCTCCAAGCCCCTTTTTGTGTTGGTGCAGTGTGTCTTCTTTTGGATTGATGCATGGAAAGGGAAAGCTTATCATGTCAATAGACAACTTGGTGATAGCAGAGTCTTAGTAGCATGAAGGATCCGAATACATGCTCTGCTTTGGAATTTGTCTTGTGAGGTGTGCAAGATTTCATTTATTTTCTTAAAGTTCTTGTTTTTGGTTTGTAAAAAATCCATACACTAATCCATGTGCGAGACAGGGATTAGCAGACCAACCAGAAGAATGTAAATATGCTCAAGCATTTGTTGAGCAAAGGAGGACATACCCCTGCAAGGATCTTCTCAAATCCTTTCCCACACTCCAGAGTCGTTACCAGGGATGAGCCTGTAATTCAGGAACCAGTGGAGGAACCAGAGATCCATGAACATATTCCACAGGAGGAGGATCTAGAAGTTTCTTCTAGTAGTCCTTGTGAGCATATAGAAGTGATTAAAGAGTCATGGACCACATCAGATGAAGAGCAGATATTAGAACCAAATATCGAAGAATTTTTGGCATGTTTGTCACCGGATCCTTTGTGCATTATGGAGTGTGAAGACCAGTTATCCAGAGAACTTCATGGCATGACAATCAAAGAGAACCAAGGAAACAAAGATTACATTGAAGCTTGGTTCCAAACCGTCATCGGGCCACAATACCCCTCCATCCTTCAACACTTATTGGCATCATCTCCACTAGAGCAATTGGCCTCTCATGTTCAGGCAGCCATTGAGGTATATTTTCCATACTTGGATATGAGCCTGCTTGTAATCTGCAACACACATGGCTTCACTGGAAATACTTCTACACTTGAAGAAAAGGTTTCCTTTTTCAAGTAGGGTAGGATAGTAGATCAATAAATTTCAATAAATGTTGCATATAGTTATTGGTCCAACTCAAAGTACAGTGCAACAACATTTTCATGTTTTTTTCTGAATAAGCGGGGAACACCAGTAGTTGACAAGGCAGTTGGTTGGAAGGAGATCTCTGTTCTCATACCTGATTTATGTTCCTAATATAGACTCCTATTGAGATTTGATTTGTTGTAAATGTGCATGATAGAAAGGTTGATCTTATGGTTTGGTATAAGTTAAAATTTGCAGACAATTGCAGCCAACAAAGATCTTCGGGACAGCAGCAGACTTTGCCAGCTGCAACATTTTTCTGTTCTGGTACAAGAACTGCATAGTGGTACCGGAAATCTGTAGATACATTTTTCATATTCTTAATTATTTGAATAGATTGACAACAAATCTTCAGAATTTTGAGTATGATTGCCTTCATAACTTCAATGCTCAGATATGTATGACAACAAGCAATACATCAGCATTGATCTCAGCGCTTTGTTTTGGATCAGCCTCAAGTTCAACTCCTTTTATCAGCAGGCCTAGCAACTTCATCATGCAAGTAGTACTTGAGGTAAAGACCAACTTGAAACTTTTTAATTTGTTAAGAATTTAGGGAATGGTGATAAGAAAACTATTGTAACCATCCATTTGTCTATGTCTCTCTCGCTTTGCAAAGCACCTTTTCAATATGTTTCACCCCTCATACCTTACCATCTCTACTATCATTCATCATCTGTTCCATTTCTGTTTCGCTTAGGAATTTGACCAGAAAAATATCCACCTCCAATTAAGTTGCTAGACTTGCAAAACACTGCCTATGTTATGAAGCATAAACAGGGAATTATTGGCATGTTGTTAAAGGTTGTAGCTTGCAAAAGATGGTTCTGATTGTGAATTCATTAGAGCTAGATAAAATTATTCCAAAGGTCTCCAGTATTATCAGAGAAATAAGGAAGGCACACCATAGAGACAATAAACCATCAGTGGTTCTCATAGTTTGCTACTCCTCTGATTCTCCTATGCATAACAATTACTATAAGATTGTTAATCTTAACATTCTCCATATTGGGGGAGGAATTTTTTAGGTTCTGTCGTGTTCTATGTGTCTCTTTCTCTTATTTTGCATTTTGGGTTCAATGAGAGTGTGGATGCACCTAGATTCTATTTTGATGGGAATGTGGGAATGATGTTGACAGTGATCCTAATGACCATACTCTCATCTACTGCACATTCAAAGAAACTTACCACTATGAAGCATTATTTGAGAAGAAAATTGATTTCACAATATCCCACAAACCAAGAACTAGGGGCTCATGATTTCTGGAGGGAAGAAGCACTACAGTAAAGTAAGACAAACAAACCCAGTTAATTTCTCACCCAGATAATTCACGGTTTTCGAGAAAATGGGCATAGTCACCTACAGCCATTTTGTCGTTATGTCAAAATCCGTGATGTGGGTATCTCTAATTATTTTTGTTAGGTAGAAGATTAAAGGATTACCAACCACCCCACAAAATTTCTCAGGTACCCAGTTCATAAATTTGAAGAAATCACTTTTGTTGTGGAGGCTGCAAAAGATAGTTGCCCAGCCATAGTGGCTACAGAGCTTGTTGAGATGCCAATGGAGAAACGTACTCAGGTGTCAGGTATCAGTCCTTCCAACAATTTTATGCCATTTTGCTATTGTATTTAGCTGTTCGTAGTTGTTGGTCTCTTAATTCTGAAGGCATGGCAATGTTGGCATTTCGTGGGTGTGTGAATATGGATCCTTACAATGCCTTCTCAAACTGGAACCCTGACGATGAAGATCCTTGCAAATGGCGTGGAGTAAGTTGTGTAGATGGGAAAGTCGTATCCCTGGAGTTGGTAGATATTTATCTTCAAGGAATTCTGGCACCTGAACTTGGGCAACTTATCCATCTTCAAAAACTTGTCCTTTACAAGAAAAAATTCTCAGGGAGCATTCCAAAAGAACTTGGAGAGTTAGGAAACCTGGAGTTTTTGAATTTAAGTCATCGTGGCTTGAATGGAAAGATTCCTTCAGATCTGGGAAATATATCAACCCTCAAAAGCCTTCTTGCAGACAATAAATTTGAAGGCAGCATTTCACCCGAACTTGGCAATATTATCTCTCTTTGTGAGTTACAGTTGGACAGAAATCAATTATCTGGTTTTATACCAGGTTTTGACCATAGAAATCAGAAAACCAGTGGAAGTGTCAGCTTATGTGGTTCGAAGTACCTAAAGAAAACTGATTTTTCTTTCAACTATTTTTCTAGGAGAAATCCCTTCTTGTTTAAGATCACTTACAAGCTTTCAATGGAATTGTTTCCAAGATCAAATATCTCAACATCACCTTCAGCGAAGATGTGGTAATGAAGCACTGCATTTGCAACACACCGTCATGGATGTTGTGTTCTCCAAAGATGTGTTGATCACTCGTCTGGAGCACAACGAGATTGTTTGGTTGCATAAATACTTGCCAATGGTTAGTTATCTCAAGATCCATTTGGAAACTATGATGTACAATATATTTTGGATTTTGAAAGTTATTGAGCAATGAGAACTATGTCTTTCTTTGTAAAAGTTCAGCATTAATGCGGTGGAAAAGTGTTTGAAACTTTGTAAAGAAGAGCAACATGTCACCATTATTAGGGAGCTGCTAAACAGTTCTTGACTTGGACAGCTTTTAAAGGATCTTTATGGAAACTATGTTGTTCAATCTGCTGTGGCAATTTCGAAGGATGGAATTCACAATCCAGCCACATGTGCCAAATTTGCAGAGCAGTCCGTTTGGGAGTTCTACAAACTCACCTTCTCTTTCTAGTTATGTACCACCAGCATCTTTATTTTCAAGTAGCTTTTTATGTGGGAGCACAAGGCCTTCTTTGTTTAGGTCGATTCTGCCTGCTTCGGCTTCTGGTGCTTCAGGTAGCTTATTTGGCTTAGTTGCACCCAATTCATCAACCTCATCTGATCTATCTTCCTTTGGCCCTGCAGAGGACTGTGGAAAAGGTTCCAAGCATACACCAAATGGTTCAGAGGCAGAATATGTTGGATCTTTGATTCCATGTAGCACAGCCACTAAACTTGTGCTTATAATAACATCACCAAGAAGTACCTTGATTATGAGAAATCTCAAGGTGAAGGAAGAGATTGAGAAGGCAAAGAAACAAGAATCTGATGCATGTTCTTCACTAGGATAAAAGAGAAACTCTAGAGCTTGAGCAGGAAAGAACTGGATCTCAAAAGGGTAACAGAAGAAAGATTTTCTTTGAGTGCTTCTATGGATTGTTTAAAGGCAGAACTCAGAATTCGGGATACCTAGCCCCCAAGCACAGCAAACAGGTCAGCCCTACCTTGTTTCATGAGGACATGCAAAAGCACAGGCATGGGGGAGATGTCGAATCGCCAATTTGTCATCTTTTTCATCTTTTTCTAATCATTTTACCGCATCCTGTCACCTTCTCATTGCCCTTATTACCATGTTTCTTCATGAATATACCGCAACAAACTTACGAATGTTGGCGTAGTTAATTATCATTATTTTCCTTTATTTTTGATGAATTAGAAAGGATTATTGTTGATGTTACTAATGATGGTTTGCCCAGCGTGGTTCATGTAGCTTTTATGCAGCCTCCAAAGTTGGCATATCTACGCAGCTCCATGGCAAACTCTGAAGAGTAAGATTTGTTCCTAGGGATGATGACATGGATCTGTGTTGCTTAATTCATACCTAAGACGGTTCCATAGGTCTCCAGCTTATGATTTTCAATTCAAACAACTTGTGTCAGGAAAAATAGAGTAACGAACTTCAGATGCAAGCTCCAGAGCAACGAAGAAGAATTTAGAAAATCCATGACATGGGTTTTTTCAGAACATCCCCAATTGGGTGACTCATGGGCAGTTTTTCCAAAAAGGGCGTGGATTGGGAGATACGCAAAGCTCTTTCAAAGGGATCTTTCTTGTTGTGGTTGTTTTCAAACTGCACCTCCAAACAGAGCGACCAGTTAGCAAAGGAACCAACTCAAGCCTATTCTCAGATAATTTTGTGGTAAATGGATCAAATGTAATCAGATCTTGAGTTGTTCTTCAACCAAGATCCACCAAAAACACACAAAGACAATATTTTGTAAATCTTTCCATGACTGACAGTCTAGATTTGGAGGAATTGGTTCCAATTTGTCCCCTGCCTCTTTGTATAAAATGTATGAGCAGAGTGGAGAGGAGAAGGAAGGATTAGCATCAGAAATATCCATGCTTGGACACTTGTAATCTTTGAATTTCATTTCATAATAATCAGTTGTTTGATGTTTTGTTCCTGTGCTTGAGTGCTTACTTAGTCTGAAGCTTTCTCACAGCATGTGCTAGGTTTGGCAGGCCCCCCATTATCTAACATGCGTTGTGTTATTTCCCGCGTTGTGTTATTTCCCTTTGTTCTTAGTTAGCTAGTTTAGCTATAGATATGAATTCCTTGTATGAGTTTCAATTATTGCTTATGTATTTCAAGCTTTCATTACATGCCATTTACATTTAACCATTGAAGGCCATGGTTCATGAGTGAAACTCCTCTTTTGAATCCCTTGAACGCTTGACCATTAGAGTGGGCCGAAAGACTGGGATTGGCACTCTTGGAGAAGCCTTGCTACTATTGGTCCAGTGCAGTCATAGATTTCCCATTAGAGTAGGCTCTGGTCCTGCATATACTTTGCCTGCATATCACAAGCTTACAAGCCCCCGGGTTAATGATTTAATGTCCGAAATTTATGCATATAAATAACCCCACAGACCCCACCCACTAATTGATGAATCCATTCCTACACTTGAGCAAGATGATGGAATCTGCTATATCCATCAGGAAAAGTTTCCTAGTAATTAGTGCTACCTTTTTCTTATATATATATATATATATTGTTTGACTAACAATATATCATTCAGCTGGTGATTAAAACGAAGTATGGTGGAAAGAGTGATGTATATGCACAATTTTATTGTAAAGTGCATTGTACATTTGGCATAACAATGGTCTAGAGTGAATTGCATACTTGTCATAACAGAATTGAAGTGTTGGGCTGAACTTTTGGCATAAACAATGTGCTTGCTAGCTGGCAGAATAGAAATAGAGAGCTTGGTTTGCATCACAGAGTATGCTACTTTGGCATTGCAGAGTTTGAATGCACTTGAACCTATAAAAATTGAAAGTGTTTTATTTAACAAAATTCCACATGTTCTCAGATAAAATAGTTGTAATTTGCGTGGTTTCCTTGTTTTCTTCTATAAATGTGAATAAGATACAATGGAATGAAGACTCTAATTCTTCCTGGATTAACTTGTAAGAAGTGTTGCAACTTAACAATTCAAATAGAGAACCATTCACTGGATGGGATCTTTGGTTCAGACAAATCCTGGTTTAATGTATTAGAAATTTGGGATTCTATTTCAAGTGGAGTCGGTGATCTGGTTTTGAAAACAAATCAACCAGTTCTGAAATCATATATGATTGAAAATGGGCAATCCAATGATAAAAAAAGGTCCCTCATCTATAGTGAAGAAGAGGTGTCCAGCATCTTTTAGTCAGAGCACAAGTGTTTTAATACCTAATGACAACAAAAGGATGGGATTAAATACAAGAACATTTACTTGTGGTCTTCAGCTTAACAATTTTGCCCTAACACAGGCACTGCAGCAAAGCAGAACAAAAATGTAGTTATTACAGATATTGTGACATGCATGGAAGAGTTGAAGTCTAGAATTCACAATGTCGATATACCTCAAGCTACTCCATATGGTGTTAACAAATTTAACTTTTCTGATACCATGGAGTTTTTGGCGCTTGATGCACTTGATGACAATGGACACCAGTTAGTGCTTAATGGAATTATATTGGTGACAGATTATAAGTCAAGTACTATATCAAGCTCAGATGCTTGTAGAGTTCTTGATTTCTGATGATCAGTGTAGTGGGTTTATAATCTTCATAGAGTATGACCCATGGCTAAAAACTTGCCTTAGAAACTGTGCCTCATCAAATCAAGTTCTCAGTATTCTCCTTCTTAATGGGATTGTCTTTCAAAAGCTACAGCTTGCCATTGCAACTAAGGAGACATGTCCTTGCTTGAAACCATCCCATCATTTCTATTTACTAAATCATCTGTGGATGGGAAGGTTCAAAGGAGCTGAGATGTGGAGAATCCAATGCTTTTATAGAAGTTTGAAACATTAAATGTTGTGTGTAGTCCCCAACATCTACAATAATGCCAAACAGCTCAAGGAATGGCAATATAATGGTGGAGAGAACCGGGACTGTGGTAAAATCGTCCTTTTCCATTTGTAGGGTTTCTTTTGGAAGAAGGTTGCTTGATAGCAGGCATTATGGAGCCTCTGATTGTCGTTGCGGGAGATCCTCATCTGTGACCACTTCCCAACAAGCCCTAAAACAACAACACAAATCCAAACTTCATGCAGAAAATCTAGACCTGTGTACATCACCAAAGCAAGGGGGATTGGAAACCATGAAAATGCTTTTACACAAAGAAATGTTAGTGATGAAGAACAAGGGTTTTCTGTTGGATTAGCACGTAGGCTTGCTGATATTGAACAGCTAGGAAAACGTTTAGGATTTTAAATGTAATATTTTGCCTACTTACAGATTTTTCCCATTTTTTCGATTGCCAAAGTTGAAGACCCCTTCGATTTTTCGTCTATGCGGAGTTATGCAACACTGGTCATGATCTTGTGATAATATAACAACATCATTACTATAATTAATTAGAATAATGAAATTTTAAGTACATCACAAAATAGCCCTTAGTTCGTTGATTCTTTGGCAACGTTGCTTTACGATATGAGTTCTCCCTTTAGACAATGTATGATACGGATTGTGCAGCCTTGAGAGGGTTTTAATAACTCTCATCAGCGATTTGATCAAGTGCTAATGTACTTGTTGCAACATACGCTTCGATCATTTTATATTAGTTACAAATATTGTTATAAGCTCGACATTTTAGGAGTATGTTATTATCTTGTTTAAGAGATGGGCACAATATAATTTGAGCGGGTCTAATGGTTAAGAACATGTGTTTCATCGTAGGGTATGTATACCTCTGTAGACTTTACCAGTGAAATCGTTATGTGGAGGGGGTCCCTTGTCCCATAAACAAAGGGATCTCATACACTCTCTTGTCCCATAAACAAAGGGATCTCATACACTAATTTGGTGAATTATTATTATATAAAGAAAGAGAGTAATACTTAAGAAAGCATAACAAAACTAGGAGAAATAAACAATTGCAAAGAAAAGAAGGCGTTGCTAGATAATTGATTAGGCACGTCATGGTGTAGATATGGGTTTGTGAATCAAATGAGAAGAGTACATTTTCATTACGGGTAGGATCGTATAATGAATTTGGAAAAATTATAACAATGACCACCATGAGGCCAATCTCCCTATGAAATAAACCTAATATATGGTTCACCTAGAATAAGCATTCATATCCTAGACCTTCTCTTTTATTAACAGTGTTGTGGGATGTGACTAATTTGTTCATCATATCATAATAGAAATAAATCATAATTTCATCTATAGGTGAGATTCAATGTATCAATGTAGAATGTTGGGCAAAAAATGCTAAATTACAAAAGCACTACTTATACACTTAAAATCTGCAACATAAGACACATGTAAATAAAGACGTTATGTAAAGAATAGTAGTGGAGGAGGGAGGGAGGATGGGAACTCACAAAGGTGTGGTTGTGTAATAGACAACATGGTGATAGAAGGTGAGAGCTACACAGTTGAAGAAGTGGAATGGTGTCATTTTCTTCTACTTTGCTTGTTAGGAAAAAGCAGGATGTCACAAGAGTTGTACCCATAGCTTACACATGTCATGAAAAGATGTAATTAAGCAAATGGCTATTCTTTGACTACTTAAAAATGAAGTGGGTCATGTGTAGTTTCTCGAGCTTGAGGAGTTGCAATTGGAGTCAAGCAATACAAATGTTTCCAGTATCTTCCTTGAAGACTCTACATACGTCATGAATAGATGAAACTGAGAAAAAGGGTGGTATTTGACTTTTGAAAAATGAAGTGGGTGGTATGTAGTTTCTCAAGATCGAGGAATTGCAATGGGGGTTGATTGATACAAAGGTTTCCATATTTTTCCTTTGTGTCACCAATACAGATATTCAACTCCACATATTATATATGTGTGGGGCTATCCAAATAATTTTTTTGGCACAAAAAAATTATGAAAGGCAAATTATTTTTTCACGGAAAAAAACATTATAAAAAGGTAAAAAAAAAATTCACGTCGGTTTTAAAGGGACGAAAAAAGCATTGATATTTGTTTAGGTCAAGGGAAAGAAAAAGAGGAGTAACTTTTAATACTTTACAATAAGTTTCAGCATCACAACTAGTTATTACCATCAATGTCGGAGATCAATGTCGATTTCACATCCAAATGTAGTAGTGTCTATAACCCCAAGGGTTAGCTCAAGTGGTTTGACTTGTTATGTCGAAGTCATGTTGGCCAAGGAGGTCACTGAGTTGAGTCCACCTAGATCCCTTGAGGTTAGGTGTAAATGTCTTCCATCGATGGTATTTACCCTAGGTACCATTCACAAAATGTGAGGAAATGCTTAGAAGATTTCCCATGGAAATGTTCCTTAGAAAAACACATACACACACACACACAC
>JZKD02S1605304.1:163827-174775 GCA_000966675.3 Picea glauca | reverse complement strand
AACCTGAGGTATCATTACAAAGTTCGATTAGGAGAAAATCACATCGGGGAGGTCAAAGATGGATTGTACGAGTGCTTGGAGCTCATGGTTCCTAATGAGGCAAAGCAGCTGGAGGTACATCGACAAAGCAGTGTTTTCACTAGAGCCACGGGTACCTTTGGAAAAAACCTAGCAAAGATTGCAAGAGATGTGGACCAATGTGGAAAAGCCAAAGTCATAATATAATTTGTTCAAGTAACTTTATCTTTGCAGCAGATTGGTGGGAATCATTTGGTAGCCAATGTCCTCAATTGCAAAAGTTTGCAACTTGAGTCCTGAGCCAAACTTCTTGTGCTTTTAGATGTGAGCGCAATTGGTCTGTCTTCGAGCAAATTCACATGAAGGTGAGAAATCGTTTGGAACAAAAACGGCTAAATGATCTCATCTTCGTGCAGATTGCAATACAACCTTCAGCTAAGGCGCAACAAGTTGCCAAACAAAAAACCTGATACAAATCCCATTGCATTGGATGATATTGATCCAACTTCAGAATGGGTAGAGGAGTCTCAGCCAGCAGAGTTTGATCCCGACTTTGATATTGATGACTTGGGGTTAGGTTTGGATTCAAATCCACTAGAAGGATCCGGAGTAAGCGAAGCACCAAGCATGGCACATGCAAGCACTAGTCATGCAGCTCGACCAACTCGTGCTTTTTCTAGTGCTACAACTACTACTTCTGCAATGGAAGATGTCCTTGAGGAGTTCGAGGAGCCCAAAGACTCTGAGTCGAAGGATGATTTTGTAGTTTTTGCAGATGATCCCATTTCTAGCAGTGGTGGTGAGATTGATGATTGATCGTGTTGATTAATGATATGTAGTAGACCAATAGCTTGTACTTGTAGGTTGTAGCATGTTTTATGGACTTTAGAGGCCATTTAGAGCCTCATTGATTATGTATTTTGTTGTTGATATGTATTGCACTCGGTGCCATTTTAATATAGACACCCTTACATGGTATATGATGAGCAAACTTTGCATATTTTGTCTCTAATGGTTTGGAATCTTTAAAAAATAAAATCATTAAATTTTAATTATTTAATGTAGTTTTTAGTGAACCGAGTCATTGAAATCAGATTGCTCCGAGTCAATCCAAGTCCGATTCGAAGTCTGAGTTGATAGGTGACCAAGTCGATGTCCGAGTCCGAGTTAAAAACTATGATATTATTAGAGATCACAAAGCGGTTATTCGAGATTCCCCTCTCCCCTCAGGGTGGACCTATCCTAGACTTACCAAATGATACCCCTAAGACACGCACAAGGTGTTTGAGATCTCAGTTGGGTGTTGGAATTGTAATGGGACCTTTCAATCTTCATCAGGTTCTATTTGCAATGCACTCCGACCATCAAATATTCTATTTTTTATAGAGACCCACACAATGAATATGCTAGATTCATGTGGGTTTGAGTTAGTGGCATATCCCCACTACCAATGACATCTACATTGTTGTATGTTATTTTAACCCCCCCCCCCCCACTTCATCAAGTTTTATGGTCCACAGGGATCCCCTACCAAGACTTGTACACTGACATTGTCCAATACTCAACTTTGGGGGAGATCATCTTCCTAGGGATTTCAACGCCCATAGAAAGAACCGATAAGTTACAATCCATAATACGTCCAAGGACACTTTTTGTCTCCATGAGATTTACCCAACTTCAATTGGCCTCCACATGGCTTTGAATGATGCTTTGGGACCTATTAGAACATACAACATGCACCTTTTACACCTAGGTGAGCCCCATGAGTTATTGCTTCTGAACGATGTTCCTTGCTTTTTGAAACCCAACAAGTTCACATGTTTCCCTCGCAATTGGGAAGCAAGTATGAACAACTAAGTCTTGGCCAACCAGGATCTTCTCCCTTACATCCGCTAGTTTTCTATAATCTCAATTCCTCTCACATACCATGCTCTCCTCACTTTCTCCCTTCGAGCCAACCCTCCAAGCCCCCAAGACCCCCTTGGACCACTACTTTGTTTAATGATGGGGATCCAAATACCTTTTCTTCTCACTTCTGCCAACTGCTTCACCCCTCACACTTCTCATCCCTCGAATCAACCTCCACCAAATATGCTCATCTCTCTTCAACTATTTGGAAAGCAGCCCTCAACTCATATCCCCACACTACCAGCACACTGTCTTGCCCCGCAAATTCCAAAACCAATCCTATGAGCTAATGGTATGATGGTGAGTGCAAAACCTATCACAAACAGCTTTATCATGCCTTCATCCATGATCCCACATCCTACTCACATCTTCAAAAATCATATCACAACCTCCTTAGCCACAAGAAACGTATATTCATCTTCTAGAGGGGCGAATTGTGTGCAACACTCCGTCACTCCTCCAAAACCTTCTGGCACGCCCCTTTCCCCCCGCATTCCCAACCCCCCCTCCGCCTTGGCCCCCCATCCATTTTCCCACCTTTAACCCCCCTCTATGATGTTCCCGGGCAACCCCCCCTTCTTCTCCCCTCCCCCCCCCCCCATTGCCCTATTATATGTTCTTTTATACTCATATCCGACAAGCAATTTGGGAGATGAATACTAGTAGGGAACCAAATGAGGAGGGGTTCCAAGTTGATCTTTTCAAACATGATAGATAGGCTCTCAATGACTACATTGTTGATTTATTTGATCATGTCGTTTTCTTAGGATTTCCACAAGCATGGTCCCATCATACCATACACCCGATCCACAAATTAGGTTTCAATGTTGTCCTGAATAATTATAGGACAATCATGGAAGGCCACACATTCTCTGAACTCAAAGCTACCGCCCTTCATCTTCAGCTTTTAGATAAACTTGAGAAGAGGCGCCTTCGAGCCAAAGGATAGGTAGGTTCATACCTAAGCATCAAAGCAATGGCCATATCCTCACCCTTCGCACTATCATTTAGGACGTGAGACTAGAAAGTGACTTTTGAAAGGCATTTGACTCAATCCCGAAGGAGGCCCTATTCTAGAGACTTAAAGAAATTGGCATCTCAAAGATCCTCATCACAACTATCATGTGTATCCACGAATATGTCCTGGGTTGCCTCCATGTAACACATAGAGTGTCAAATTTCATTTGGAGCACCAATGGGGTGAAGCAAGGTTTCCATCTTTCCCCAACTTTGTCCGGGATCTACATAGGTGAGCTAGAGTCCTTTGCATGAGCATATTCAACCCAATGATCGTTGTCTCCTCCAGCATGTCTTGATCTCCATTCTCCTATTTGTTGACAACATAGTCCTCTTAGCATTCACCCTCGAGGGTTTATAGAGACAACTTGATTCCTTATCTAGTTTTTGTGATCTTCAACAATTAACAGTCAACCTAGATAAAACCAAGGTCATGATCTTCAATGACTCAAAGAATGTCCTCGCAAACTACCATTTTTTCTTCAAGGGGGTGGAGGTCGAGATCACCACTACTTACACTTATTTGGGGGTTCAGTTTTCAAGACCTAGATTTGATTGGAGGAAAGTTATCCAACCCAAGATCAACAAGGGCTATGATTCCATTTCTCTCCTCGAACATCAATGTTTCCAAAACCACTTCTAGAACATATCGCCCAAGATGGAGCTTATGGGTAATATGACAACAAGTATGTGGCACAAACCTAAGTCAGAATGGGCCATGACAAAGAGAGTTTAAGTCCTTATGCTTCACCGCATCATCAAATGCAAGAGGGTGTTGATGTTTTGGTAGCATCGGGAGTATTCTCACATGTGTGGGGCTCTGTGGGCTTGTTGTTGGGCCCTGTGGACTTGTATTGGGGCTTCACACCCACATGGGAGAATAAACAAGTCTAATTTAATGTTGAGTTAAGTTAGGGGCTTTTACTCACCTTTTTGAGTTGTATAAAAGGAGACCAAGAATGACGTGATGATTTATTCTTGGAGACAAGTGTGGTGACGTCAACCAGCCATGAAGGGGGCCGTGTAAGGCCTCAACCATGCAATTTCTGGAGAGGAGAGGCAACATGCCTCAAATCTTATTTTTGTGTGGCAACCAGCATTGGAACCTCGGTTGTAAAGGTCATTTTGTTGTTATAGAAGTGTTTGGGCAAGTAAGAAGGGTAGCCGCAGGTCTTTGTGCCTACTGGAAACCAAGGAAGAGTTGGTCGCAACCTAGAAGAGGCTCGGCCTGCTAAAAGAAGGTTGGCGTCAATGCCCAGGAGGCTTGGATAGCTAGAACAGGCAATCGTTGAGGTCATGAGGGCTCGACCTAGTGGAGAAAGGTAGCAGCTAGTGGTTGTAGGACTCAGTCGACAAAGGAGGGGCTGGAACAGGTCTTTGGGAGGCTCGGATAGCAAGGTAAAGCTAGCCACGGGACTGTTGGGGGCAGTCGCAGCCTAGGAACCTCTCTCAGCAGAGTGGAAGGCTAATACAACAAAGCTCGAGGGATGGAGCAGTTAAGTTCAATGGGTTGGAACAGTCAGCCCATCAGCAATCTTGGGGCAACCTTGTAAGGGCCTATGTAAACGTGCCATAAGGTTGGTGTTAAGTTGCAATGGAGGTGGAGGGTTTGAGGGGGCAAGGGATGCCCTAACCCTTAGCCTCAGTTCAACAGAATTTGGCATAGAATCCAAGGAGGGTTTTTGCAATGCTCTTGAAAGTATTTTGGCATTTTTCTTTCGTGTAAGAATTGGGCCATTGTCCCTTGTACGGGAGCCCATTGTTCTGCAATGGTCTTGAAAGTATTTTGGCATTTTACTTGTGTAAGAATTGGCATATTGTCCATGGTACAGGAGCCCATTGTTCTACAGTTTGTATTGGATATAGAAGAATGGGGATATTGTGTAAGTATTTTGGCACTTTTCTTTTGTGTAAGAATTGGGCCATTGTCCCTGGTACGGGAGCCCATTGTTCTCAGTTTGTATTGGATACAGACCAATTGTTTTGAGTATTAAATCCTTGTGTACTATGCATGATCTAATTGTTGGTGTTTTTACTTTCTGTTGTGCGAAGTTGTTAGACATCTCAGTTTGTTTATGTTCACAATTCAAATTGTATTTTTGTGTATACTGTTAAGAACCTGGACTAGACCTGAGGTGTGTGTGCACCGAGTCTGGTTGAACTCCGAAATCTAACATGGTATCAAAGCTTGAGGTTCTAAGAAGGGCAGTCGGATCTGAGTTATTTACACAGGTGACGGCCCTTAAAGGGAGTTGTAGCAATGTTGAGGAGCTAGCTCTAAGAGGGAGTTACAGTGACTGTTGCAGGTAACAGCAGGTTAGATGGTCTCTAGTTTGAGACATGGAGCAGATCGTTCAAACGAGGAGTTGTGGACTATTGCATCCTGGTGGTGTGGCAGGTTGGGAGTTTTGGTGGATTGGCGAAGAGCTTGATTCGCAGCAATATGTTGTGTGGCAGGTTACCAACTCCGTGGATGGGCCTCCAGGGGCTTGTCATAGTGAGTTGCAATGGGTGAAAACTGGGTGCTTTGGCACGAACGAGATAGCTTCATGTGTATGGCAGTTTGATGAGATAGAGTCTTCATCGGGCCAGAGAGTTGCACGTTTGACAGTGAGTCGAGGTGCAACAATGTATGAGGTATTTGACCCAGGAGGATGAGGACACTTGCAAAGATGAGTTGCAGAGGTCTAGGGTGGACTAAACTGAGAGTCCAACCGTAGCTCGGGACTGTTTCAAAGGACATGGGTTCAGTTGCAACGTGTGCGTAGACTCAAAGTTGTTGTGACTTGGATGATGAACTTGGGCAAGTGTTCATTAGATGGTTGACTCAGGTAAGTGGGACGCTTGCCTTGGGAGGATTGCATGGTTCTATATAATGAGAGCCACTGACATATAACAGAAGCACTGGATTTGTCTGAGATCTTCATAGAATCTGACTCAGATATGTACGTGGAGCATGGTACAAGGATCTGGAACAGTTTCATTCTAGATGGAGTCGAGAGATGTGTTGAGAGTGACAAATGTGCTATGGGTGCCGGGATTGTGCTCTCAATCTCAGCAATTGAGAAGGGCTATGCAGCTTTGTTCCGAGATGAACAGGTGTTGTTCAAGCTCAGAGTATCTAGCTCAGACACAACAGTGATTCTTGGAGTTAAAGAGAGCAACTTATATAGGCTAAAGGGCCAACCTATGCGAGCCATGACCAGCAGTATCAGAGTGATAGTGAACAGGGAGCAGATGGCTTCGAAGGTTGTGCTGACTCAGAGGGAGCACGACTTTAGAGGGAATCAGTTGATTCAGAGGGAGCCCGACTTCAAAGGGAGAGTCAGTCGTTTAGAGGGAGTCAACCTTCAGGTTAAGGTGGGAGAGAGGAGTCTCCCAAGACTTTCAAGAAGGTGTCATAGGTTGATATGGGCATGCAGGATGCTCAAAAGCAGGAGGCTTCTAGGAGCAGGGTGTCTTACAAGAAGGGTCCATGTCATACAACAAAATTTGCTTCAATGACAGAGGGAGCAGCCAATCAGGTGGAATGGAAAGCAGTTGTGGTACCGAATCCAGTGCAGGAGACAGAGCTACTTCCAAGTAGTGGTGAGAATACATCCCTCGCTGAGAGGGAGTGTTGATGCTTTGGTAGTATCAGGAGTATTCTCACATGTGTGGGGCTCTATGGGCTTGTTGATGGGCCTTGTGGACTTGCATTGGGGCTTCACACCCACATGGGAGAATAAACAAGTCTAATTTAATATTTAGTTAAGTTAGGGGCTTTTACTCACCTTTTTGAGTTGTACAAAAGGAGACCAAGGATGATGTGATGATTTATTCTTGGAGATAAGTGTGGTTACCTCAGCCAGCCATGAAGGGGGCCAAGTAAGGACTCAACCATGCGATTTCTAGAGAGGTGAGGGAACATGCCTCAAATCTGATTTTTGTGTGGCAGCCAGCATTGGAACCTCAGTTGTAGGGATCATTTTGTTGTTATATAAGTGTTTGGGCAAGTAAGAAGGAGGTCTTTGTGGCTACTGGCAACCATGGAAGGGATGGCCCCAGCCTAGAAGAGGCTCGGCCTGCTAGAAGAAGGTTGTCGCTGGTGCCCAAGAGGCTTGGACAACTAGGACAGGCAGTCGCTGAGGTTATGAGGGCTCAGCCTAGTGGAGAAGGGCAACGACTCGTGGTTGGAGGACTCGGCCAGCAAAGGAGGGGCTAGAACAGATCTTTGGGAGACTCATCCAGCAAGGGAAAGCTATCCGCGGGACTGTTGGGGGCAACCGCAGCCTAGGAACCTCTATCAGGGAAGTGGAAGGCTAGTACAACAGAGCTTGAGAGCTGGAACAGTCAAGTTCAATGGGTTGGAATAGTCAGCCCATCAACAGTCTTCGGGCAGCTTTGTAAGGGCCTATGTAAAGGTGCCATAAGGTTGGTGTTAAGTTGCAGAGGCAGTGGAGGGTTTGAGAGGGCAAGGGATGCCCTAACCCTTAGCCTCAGTTTAGCAGAATTTGGCACAGAAGCCAAGGAGGGTTTCTGTAGTGGTCTTGAAAGTATTTTGGCATTTTTCTTTTGTGTAAGAATTGGGCCGTTGTCCCTGGTACGGGAGCCCATTGTTCTCAATTTGCATTGGATACAGAACAATTGTTTTGGGTATTAAACTCATGTGTACTATGCATGATCTAATTGCTAGTGTTTTTACTTTCCGTTGTGCTAAGTTGTTAGACATCTTAGTGTGTTTATGTTCACAGTTCAAATTGTATTTTTGTGTATATTGTTCAGAACCTAAACCAGACCTGAGGTGTGTGTGCACCAAGTCTGGGTGCACTCCAAAATCTAACGAAGGGAAGTTCCCCAGCCCATCGTTCAAGGAGAGTTCGAGGCTCACCCCTTTAAGGTTGAAACTATCTTTGGGTTGGTTTCACTTTTGCACCGAGTCTAAAGATTTGTTGACTTGACCGTTAGCAAAGATCGTTACCCTTATCTTGCCTATTGCTCCTCAAAGGTCATTTCCTTGACCAATCCTCCTAGGTAGGTCCACTACTAATTTGTGAAAGCCGCATGTTTACTTCAATCAATGAGCATATTGATCGACCAACTTACCCCTTCAAATACTCTATAGATGCTCCTAGCCACCTCCTGTTGACCAAGCATGAGTGGGATTGAATTACTAGATAGGACATCTACAGGCAATACATTCAAGTTACATGGGTCACCCCTACAGGTGCTTTGACACCTAAAAAATGGCACTGTATGCAGAGCACGTCATTGAGTTGAGGGATAGCCTCATTGTCAAACCTCCTTACATGCTCTGCCACTAGATGAATGCTCTTAGGATCCCCCTAGACCAATTCTAAATTGGCTCACATCAACTTCAAGTCAAAGCTAAGCTTTATATCTTAGGAGTGCACAGGATTTGCTAGCTTTGCCTTCTTTGGGAGACAGAGACGGTGGAGCATTTCATCTTTCGATGTCCCATCTTTTACGAGATCAGAGGGCAGTTGTACTGCTTTTCAGGGAGTCCCAAAACACCCTTTCCATTTTCTTCAAATACCTGGACCAGCAATGCCTAGCATTGTTCGTGAGGGGGGCCCTCAAGGCTTAAACTCCGCTCTTAGTCAATTTGGCCATCCCCCCCCAGATCGAACACTTCCAAGACGATTACTTATTTCTTTCCAATGCTCCTAGTAAATAGAGGCACAAAGAGATAGGCAGACAACAACACCATTTCTACCGCTATATCCATGAGATTCATGAGACCCCAAGTGATCACCAATGCTCAACCAACAAGACCCATGCGGAGATGTCATCTTAGATCCAGAGATAGCTGACACAACACCAACAAACAGACAACCTCCTCCCAACCCCAACAGCAGGTGGCATCTCCTAGACAACAAGGCACATCATAGACTAGCTCCTGCAGCTCTTCCAGGTCCTCTAGTCAATCACATATTCATGGTTTCTTCTCTATGGCCTCAGATGTTAGGAGAACATCAATGACTAAGGTCCCTGGCTCAAGTGGGGTGCAGCCCTCCACATCCTCAGGAGGCAGTTTTGGGAGGCATTGAGGCTCACTTCTTGTTCCCTGATTGTGAGACTTGACAAGCATCTTCAGGTTCTCAGCAGTGCTCTCACTTCCTCCTGCTTATGTACCATAGCCTTGTACTCTGCCCTTGGATTTTTTATTCGTATATCTTTGATGATGTAGAGTAGATAAGATTTGTGCTTATCTTTCTTTTTTAAGAAGCAGCCTGTGCGCTCTGACTTTGTATGGAAATGGATGTACTTAGCAATCTCATTGGCCTTTTTCTGGTCATTTGTCAGACATTAATAAAATTATATTATCTTTGAAAAAAAAATGTAAACTATATATAAAATAATATAACAAAATTGCTATGCACAAAATACTCTAGAGATGAAGAAACCAACCCACAGTCCTACACCAAAAAAGATCCTCCCTGAAATCAGTCCACAGTGAATAAAATCAACTAACAGTAAAAAATATCCTCCTTGAACTCAGCCCAGTATGATGTAAATTACACCATAGTGAAGAAAACAAACCTTCGAATCATTCTTCAAACCCTCAAATCCCCCCTTCAAAGAAATTGTGCATAATTGAGGTAAACTGCAGCTCAAGCTCACATGAATGGTGTCAAATGTGGCAGTGGTTTTTAAGTTCTTTTACTTTTAGGCTTTAGTTCGATTTTTTCCTTCTTCTTGTTACATTTTTTTTTTATTTCTCAAGGATAAAGCTGAGATTCCCTACTAGTTGTATCCAACCATATTCGAGCCATATCCCAGCAGTAACCATACAGGATAGATATCCCAGCTTTATCTGGGCCCTATCCATATCTGATACGGGATATGATATATCCAGTACCCTGCAGCTATCAACTTTATGCAACTTCATATTCACAGGAAATTCGTTTGAAGCTATCACGACATAGACGATACACTCCTTAGAAATCCATACTAGCAATTAACATCTCTTTCTCTGAAATTTCTCATGGTGGTCAGAGATTTACTTTTTCTTGTGTAGGCAAGACAAGATGGCAGAAAATGGAAACAAGACTGAATGTCACATAAATAAAATAACTAACCTTATCCATTCCTGATAGGGGATGACATATCTGGGAAACTGCTAAGATGTATCCAGTGACTTCGCTTTATATAACTCAATAATCACAAGAAAATCGTTTGAAGCTATATACAGGACTCTGTAGAGATGTATCCAGTAACTTAGCTATCTACTTTATGTAACCTTATATTCACAGAAACCTCGTTTGAAGCTATCAACGTCACTGATACACCCCTTAAATAAGTCCATACAGGCAGTTAACATGCCTTTCTCTGAAGTTTATTAAGGTGGTCAGAAATTCCCTTTTTCTGGCTTAGGCAAAGCTACAATGTAGCTGAAACTAGAAGCACGACTAAATGTCATACAAATAAGATAAGTAACAAGCAGTGGATCAATTTTAACTTATTTTAATTAGTATAAAGGATGCTCGTCTGAGAAGAGGTGTTATATTGAAATTCAGAGCATTTCCATGTTTATCATTTCTTTTTTATGTTTATTGGCCGTTGGAAATCATTGCTGAAACTGGAAGCACAACTAAATGTCATATAAATAAAATAAGTAACAAACAATGGATCAATATTAACCTATTTTAATTAGTATAAAGGATCATTTCTATGTTTTATCATTTCTTTTTTATGTTTATTGGCTGTTGGTAATCATTGCTGAAAGCAATGTCTTTAAATTTCCTATTCCCACAACAGTAAAAACCAATAATACATGTTGAAGTTTATATAGAACTATTGATAATCAAGCGCATGTGTTTGCTACCCACTAAGTTTATCTCATGGTAATGTCTTGAAGCCATCTACCACAGTACTCAAAACTAATAATTTGCTCTCTTAACCATATAGTCTCTAGATGAGTTTCTCTCTTTTGATGGTGACATCCCAAAAATTTCCATGAGCTAAAGGAATCACATTCCTCTTCCCAAAAGAGTGGCAGAGC
>JZKD02S1605304.1:149806-163173 GCA_000966675.3 Picea glauca | reverse complement strand
CCTCATATGGGCTACTACCAATCAACAAAGGGTTCCACCAAACAAGCAACCTTTACAGCAAGAGAATTGAGGATAAATATTCAGGAAGATCTATACAGCGGTATCCATTAGTCTGATCAAAGTTTCAAACAACTCAGGTTGAAGAGGCATTGTTTTTCGAAGTGGACCTGAAGGTACTGTCCCTATTGTGGTGACCTGATGCCAGAACAATATCTATACCACGGGATGTGGCAAATAACATCAACAATTCCCTTCAAGAAAATTCACTGGACAATTACCGTAGCTGTACGAGAATGGAATTGCCTCTTTGTTAACAGAAGAAAAGCTCGGGATAAATGTCTGAAAGCTTTTGAAGGCAGCAACCATACATGAAAAATAGAGTATCACCATCCTTAGACAACTGAGATCCATGACATACATGTAGTTTTTCTTATAATTGAAACGAGAGTTTATGATAGAAAGGGGTGGTTGGTAATGAAGTGTTAGCAAATCCAAGCTAACGCAGTTCTGTTCAGAAGATATCTCCAATCATAAAATGGCCCAAAAAAAGTACTATTGTCAGAGGGGTACATCCAACCTTTACATTTTAGAACTGCCAAAATTGATTAAATAAACAATCTGAAATTGTGTTGTCTCATAAAAAAGTAACATACCTCCTGTTGACCACCAACTATTCGAGTGTATTTCTTATCATGACTGTGCAGATAACCACCAGTATCAAGATGTAGTAACCGTATCTTTTGATCTTGCATCCATACATTTCCTTTGCCCTCAATCTCAAGCCTGGCAGCATAATCAGGAAATTAATGAGCTTGTGCTACGGTATGTACACATTTAAGAAGGTATACAGAGATGTATCTCAGAACCTAACCAGCCTACAAGTTGAAAGCAGAATCTGCTCACCTCCAATGGTCTCCAGTGTCAGACTGATCTTCTCCTCCAAAGCAACTAACCTGCAAAAGAATGGTAGTGAATTGAACATCCAAACCCAGAAAAGAGGAAAAGCACATTTCAAAATACCATGTTTAAAACTCAGGGGGGGGGATCAACAAGGACATTGGTAAGAACTTGGGTAAATAGTTATAGAGAAGCCCACCCACTAAAGCATTCTAACGGGATGTAGAAATCCAGTTAAGATAAGATAAATGTATTAATGTCCGGCAAATAACCACTAAAGTAGGTCAATGGGACTGTGAGGTACAAAGATGTTTATACAAAGTGGGACCGCTAAAACGGCTCCTCTAGAAGCAAGAAACAAGTAGAAGTCGAATAGAATTATATAATCTAAACCCTAGAGAACCAACTCCAAAGATGGAGAGGCGATCCAGAAGAGAGATGTACAAGGTGAATTGATCTAGAGTCTGTGTCACTGGTGGTACGAACAAGAGAGATTGACTGTCATGGAAATACCATTCTTGCATTTGGCTACTTCATGTATAAAACCTCAGAATGCTTAGAAGTTATTAGTATCCTATAAAACGAGCTACCCTTTGTGCAATCCTCATAAAATCAAGTACCAAGATCTGCTCCTGACAAAATACACCCTTCAAGGGATTCTTTGCCATGAAGTGAGAGGCTTCAACCTTAGAAAATTAGAAACCAGTGTCTCCCGAAGTGGGTGATTGACAACCTCCCATTACCACATTGCTATATTTCACAAATGTCTGGCATTATACAGTGTCTTCACAAAAGTATCATTTGGCACATGAAAATTTAATAGTACATGTGCCATTTTCATCCAAACATAACCAACATGAACAAGTTTCAATACTTTAGCTATTTTACACATCATACTTTTGATACATTGTTTTCTCTTCTAGGCACAAGGCTAGAGATGCATTTCACCCTCCCATTTACTACATCAAACTTCAAAATACAATTGCCATTGAGAATTTTTAATCATCAGTGGACACTAACATTTATTGTTTTCTTTACCATTAGTCTCCAAATAACTAGAAAAAGAATTACCCACCTCCAAATTACCAGAAATAGGCGATGCATGCAAATGACTGTGTAGCCATCTACGTGTTTTCATGTGTTGCAATCGAATAACTGTTCCGCTTGTAATTACATCACCTTGTTTGTCTGATGAATCAGGTATTGGTTTTACAATCTGCACAACCACATCTGAAGTAAATTAGTCTATAAAAGACAACTTTCAGAGAATCACTATTTTTGAATCTTTCAAGTTAAAAACATTTCAATTAGAAATCTCTTGAAAATCCAAATTATCATACAGATTTTCAGACAAAAGACAAATTTGATCTAACCGTCACCAAGTGATATTTACCAACAGCCAGACACAAAAAAAATCCCTTCCATAAATGCAATTGAATGAACAACAGAGGCTTCAACATCCCATTGACCTGGGTACGTATAATATGAAATACACAAATTTGCCTAAGCATACTGAAACCTAATTGCACAGGCATATTGATCCAGTTTCAACTGAGACAAAATGAAAGAATGCATGATACAGTGAAAACCAAATTCTATTAAGGAAACAATGGTGAAAAACACTGTACATGACAATGGCTAGCATGGTGGAAGCTATCATTGAAAAGAGATGTGTGACTGCACTCATTTGAAAAAAGCCCTTAACCAGGAGGCAAAAAAACTCTTCTTATTAAAATATGAAGAAACACGAGAGTGTAAAAACACTAAAAACACTAACCTTAAACCTAGGAGCTGAGGTGGAAAAAGGCAGGCCCCAGGAAGCTGAGTGCAAATGAAACATCAACTTTCCACATATGATCTCTGTTTTAGGCACAATAACTCAATGAAGAAATCTCAGACAGAAGAATCATATTCTATGCTAACATATGATTGTGCCAGCCAGGGCCAGGGTGTAAATAAGCTGTTTAGGGCCCAAAAAATAAGATGACGTTGGGGACCATAAAACTGCCCAAGATCAGGACTGCTTCAGAGATGGTCCAGAACACATAGCAATATCACAAAACAGGCCCCATGTTAATGTACGAAATTAAACAAACAGAATATCGGCTAGCCCTAAATGGTTCTTAAGGTATAACTTGTCATTTTCAAGACTGGTACCAAGAGCTCTGTTCGAAAACACGTAGAAACTATCAATGCTCTTCATTCCAAGAGAAAAAGTTTAAGGTCCTTCAATGATTGGAAAATGGCTTTCAAGAGTGTCAAAAACTTCTAATTTGGGCAGGCATTAACATATGNAAAATACCATGTTTGAAACTCAGAGGGGGGATCAAAAAGGACATTAGTAAGAACTTGGGTAAATAGTTATAGAGAAGCCCACCCACTAAAGCATTCTAACGGTATGTAGAAATCCAGTTAAGATAAGATAAATGTATTACTGTCCGGCAAATAACCACTAAAGTAGGTCAATGGGACTGTGAGGTACAAAGATGTTAATACAAAGTGGGACCGCTAAAACGGCTCCTCTAGAAGCAAGAAACAAGTAGAAATCGAATAGAATTATATAATCTAAACCCTAGAGAACCAACTCCAAAGATGGAGAGGCGATCCAGAAGAGATATGTACAAAGTGAATTGATCTAGAGTCTGTGTCACCAGTGGTACGAACAAGAGAGATTGACAAAAATAATTTTTGGTGACTGTCATGGAAAGACCATTCTTGCATTTGGCTACTTCATGTATAAAACCTCAGAATGCTTATTAGTATCCTATAAAACTAGCTTATTAGAATGCAATCCTCATAAAATCAAGTACCAAGATCTGCTCCTGACAAAATACACCCTTCAAGGGATTCTTTGCCACGAAGTGGGAGACTTCAACCTTAGCAAATTAGAAACCAGTGTCCCCCGAAGTGGGTGATTGACAACCTCCCATTACCACATTGCTATATTTCACAAATGTCTGGCATTATACAGTGTCTTCACAAAAGTATCATTTGGCACATGAAAATTTAATAGTACATGTGCCATTTTCATCCAAACATAACCAACATGAACAAGTTTCAATACTTTAGCTATTTTACACATCATACTTTTGATACATTGTTTTCTCTTCTAGGCACAAGGCTAGAGATGCATTTCACCCTCCCATTTACTACATCAAACTTCAAAATACAATTGCCATTGAGAATTTTTAATCATCAGTGGACACTAACATTTATTGTTTTCTTTACCATTAGTCTCCAAATAACTAGAAAAAGAATTACCCACCTCCAAATTACCAGAAATAGGCGATGCATGCAAATGACTGTGTAGCCATCTACGTGTTTTCATGTGTTGCAATCGAATAACTGTTCCGCTTGTAATTACATCACCTTGTTTGTCTGATGAATCAGGTATTGGTTTTACAATCTGCACAACCACATCTGAAGTAAATTAGTCTATAAAAGACAACTTTCAGAGAATCACTATTTTTGAATCTTTCAAGTTAAAAACATTTCAATTAGAAATCTCTTGAAAATCCAAATTATCATACAGATTTTCAGACAAAAGACAAATTTGATCTAACCGTCACCAAGTGATATTTACCAACAGCCAGACACAAAAAAAATCCCTTCCATAAATGCAATTGAATGAACAACAGAGGCTTCAACATCCCATTGACCTGGGTACGTATAATATGAAATACACAAATTTGCCTAAGCATACTGAAACCTAATTGCACAGGCATATTGATCCAGTTTCAACTGAGACAAAATGAAAGAATGCATGATACAGTGAAAACCAAATTCTATTAAGGAAACAATGGTGAAAAACACTGTACATGACAATGGCTAGCATGGTGGAAGCTATCATTGAAAAGAGATGTGTGACTGCACTCATTTGAAAAAAGCCCTTAACCAGGAGGCAAAAAAACTCTTCTTATTAAAATATGAAGAAACACGAGAGTGTAAAAACACTAAAAACACTAACCTTAAACCTAGGAGCTGAGGTGGAAAAAGGCAGGCCCCAGGAAGCTGAGTGCAAATGAAACATCAACTTTCCACATATGATCTCTGTTTTAGGCACAATAACTCAATGAAGAAATCTCAGACAGAAGAATCATATTCTATGCTAACATATGATTGTGCCAGCCAGGGCCAGGGTGTAAATAAGCTGTTTAGGGCCCAAAAAATAAGATGACGTTGGGGACCATAAAACTGCCCAAGATCAGGACTGCTTCAGAGATGGTCCAGAACACATAGCAATATCACAAAACAGGCCCCATGTTAATGTACGAAATTAAACAAACAGAATATCGGCTAGCCCTAAATGGTTCTTAAGGTATAACTTGTCATTTTCAAGACTGGTACCAAGAGCTCTGTTCGAAAACACGTAGAAACTATCAATGCTCTTCATTCCAAGAGAAAAAGTTTAAGGTCCTTCAATGATTGGAAAATGGCTTTCAAGAGTGTCAAAAACTTCTAATTTGGGCAGGCATTAACATATGGTTCCTAAGCAAGCACATTATACACTTCAATTTCAATCGATTATACCGAGGTTTGGCCATTTGTACACAAATTATAATGTCGTGCTAGCAGCAGATAGTTTTTAGATATAATATATATTCCTATACAAGGAGTATACCTCCCAACCTCCCACAGCAGATATCACTCAAGCATGCCTGTCACTTAAAAGTTCAAACTACAGACATATTACATCAAGAAAAGAAAAAAATACATGCCAACTCTAAATGGGCCAACTGGCTAGATCTCACCCTAGCCAGTTGGCCCAATGCCAACAGACCAAGACTGCAACAGCCCTCAAAGCTGGCTACCCACTTTCCCAGTATCAATCACCGCATTTGTATTCATCAGCGATATCCACTATCCCCAGTTCTCAATGCAAGATGGGTGTCCACTGATGTGAGTGGAGGACAGACGGGTTCGTCAGCTTCACAGTGTGTTATCTGTTCATCTTTCTTATGAGGGTCTTTGCCTGGTTGGTGACTTACCAGGGGGTTCCAACTTCCATCTAAAGCTCAGTTGGCCAAGAGTGGCCTTTCAGATGGTATCTGTCCAGTTGTCATCACTCAGTGACGGTGAAGCATTTTCTGGGAGTGTCCATTTGCCAAACAGTGATGGTATTCAGTTTTTTTCAGGACAGGTTGCATTGGGGAGCTGCAGTGTTTGCGGATTCAGCTTTATTTGTCCTTTGAAAAGTCAGTTGTAAGTTTTCGAGAGTGAGACCAGCTCACGATCGACTTTTTGCTCTATGTAGCAGGATGAGATACGCCATCAGCTCCTGGCCAAGGAAACTCTATTGATCAAGGATGCCTATTCTCTTGATCTAACAGCTTATTCTGATTTCATTTCAGCTTTAGTTGCTCTACAGAAGAGGTTATGATGTCCATTGTATATACCCTTCCACATYTTGYATTGATGTTTGYAAAGATTTTCCTGTAAATATAAGATGTATTTTTCAAATTTAAAAATAAATAAATAAATAAATAAATAACACYCAAGTGACCAATAACCAGCAACCCTTGTTCCCTTAGGAACTGTGCTTAACAGTTAAAACAGAAGGCAAAAAGTTGGATACAGCTCAGAAAGGAAATTAGTAACATACCCAATAACTATTGGAATCATCCACATTTGGAAAACCAGTTACAGACTGCTGCCCACTTCCAGACCCATATGGAACTTCATGTGAATGTAAACGAAACTTCGTCCGGTCATGCATAAGCTTCAAAACAGTCCCATACGTAATCTGTAGAATCCACAACACAATTAGCACGAGTTCCATAAACCTGCACTTCTACCACAATAACTGCAGAAGAACAAAGATTTTTCATTTTTTGGTAAATGTAAATGTGAGCATACATATATACAGACATACATACAGAGAGAGAGAGAGAGATAAAGATAGGATAAGTGTATTGATGTCCAACAAATGAGAGAGAGAGCTAAAAATATTGTGGCAATTAATTGTCATAATCAATATTAGATGGACATAAATCCAATATATATATATATATATATATGGCAGAAAAATAGCAGAAAGGCACAAAACGATAATGGAGAGGAGCAGAGCTGCAACAGAAGGCATGAAGATCTTTAAGGAAGCCCTGGCAGGCAGAGATCAGCTACCTTTCCAGGAAGACCTGATGGCTATCTTAGCAGAAGAGGCCTGGCAAATCCCTAGTCCTCCTCCTCCAAAGGGCTGTTTGGAGAAGGCTAACTCCAATCCAGAAAACTTGATTGATCCAAAAAAAATCGTGGGTTTATCAGCAAACCTCCGATCCAAGGGGTGTCTGATATGCAAATTTATGGGCCTGTGACTGATTGAAAAAAACCCCTAGTAGCTGGATCTCAGCAAATTGGAAGCCAAAGGGAGTGTTTACAATCTCGCTCCTTGGTAGAGGATACCTCCTGGTCATCCTAGCATCCAAAAGCAAAATGGAGCAAATTTGACTTGGGGCCATGACTCTTGAATCGAGCAGTGTCATTTATGTGGTAGTGATGTACTGGATTTGACCCCAACATGGAGACCCCCACCATTACGCCAGTGTATGTCAGATTACCATTCCTTCCCCTTGAATTCTGGAATGATTACTGTTTCAAGCTAATTGGCAACAGTCTTGGTGCCTTCATCAAATCCTCACAGATAACTCAGAAGGAAAGATGGCTACTTCTGCAAGAATTTGTGTCAATATGGACTTGAGCAAGCCAATCCATGATAATATTTCAATCAAGTTGAGAGAAAAGAATGCACATTCAATGGCAAGATTATGAAGCCATCCCTTTCAAGCGCAGAAATTGTCATGAGTATGGTCATAAGGAGAGAAAATGCCCTTACAAGCTGCAAAAGAACCAAGAAGAAGACAAGGGCTTCAAATCACAGAAAAGGGAAAAGAGAAGATCAGATCCTCAAATGCCTAACAGACTCAAACAGGCACAGAAACCTACTAGCATTATTCATAAGAATCAATTTCAGGTTTTAGATTAGGATCTAAATGATACAGATAGCAAGGAACCTCCTGCTTTGATGTAAGAAATTCCACAAATCTCAGCAAAGAGCCCTAAATCACCACCGAAGTGTGAAATTTCTAAAACCCAGTTCACTTTAAAGTTTAAAGTTTAAACCAATCAAATTTACTTTTAACTGATTATTCAGGGTTTTCTTCACAATAATTTAAATACACAGAAGAAATAAATTACCACGAATCTGAAAATAAAAGAAGACAGCAATCACATCACATTTTTGAACAATAGTCCCCGGAAAAACCCAAGATGGGAAAACCAGTGCACCAGATCTGAGGATTTTATTATTTCTGAGCAGAAAAATATAGAGATTTCTTACAAATTAAATCGGCCTCTGCCAACACCTGAATAACTTCAGCAAAACCCTCTCCAACAAAATCGCACAGCCTCTTTAGACCCTCCAAAACAGAACCAGAACGAAACAGCAGCTAGAAGATGAGCCTCTGCATGATTGTACGGCCCTCCTGCATCACCCCTGCGTCACTCTGTACGGCCCTGCCAGATCTGAAGCTTAACCTCTGCGATTTGGTGAAGAGTTGAGCCGATCCACCTGCTAGACTCTCCTCTTTCCTCCTGCAAAACTTACACCTGCAAATATGCAAATTGATCTCTCTCTCAATCGATTTCTCTTTCTCTTGTACACCCCCTTAGCCCAATCGATCTCTTTACTCTTCATTGGGCAAGTGAAACACGAACCTCCAAAAGGATGGAGGGTTGAGATCAACCCTCGCCCTCATGATGAGATCAATGGTCAAGATTAAAAGACCACAACTTAAATTATTTTTCACTCTAACCTTAGAAAAGGCACCCAACAAAGTCAACTGAAGATTATAACACATCAACAGTTCTTTTCCTAAGTTAGACTTTGGGAAACATTTAATTAATCAACTCAGCCTAAGTTTCATTATCCTCCATCATGCTAGGACGCTATAATGATGATGGAAGACCTTCCTTGCTACAATTTCAACACTCCCTCTTAGCGACGAAAGGATTCGGTCTCAACCCCATCTGATCTCTGAACTTCTCAAACTTTTGTCTACCCGGTGCCTTGGTAAAGATGTCTGCCATTTGCTCATCAGTGAGTATGTAATCAAGCCTCACAGCTCCTCTTTGTACACAATCCCGAATGAAGCGATACCTGATAGCGATGTGCTTGCTACGATCATGAAACACCGGGTTCTCAGAGAACTTGATGCAACTCTAATTGTCACAGTGAATCACAGTAGCTTCTAGCTCCTGCCTGAACAAGCCCAAAAGTAACTTCCTCAACCACAGTGCCTCACATGCTGCCAAATTAGTTGCCATGTACTCTACCTCGATAGAGCTCAATGCCCTTGACCTCTGCTTTCTACTAAACCAGGAAATAATGCCCAATCCAATGCTGAAGCAACAACCTGAAGTACTCTTCCGGTCCTTTGCACATCCTACCCAATCAGCATCTGTAAAGCCTATGAATGTCACTCCACCACTGTGCTCATACAATAGCTCGTACTCCAATGTCCTTCTGAGATAGCGAAGCACATGCTTTGTAGCAATCCAATGTGCTCTTCGATGGTCCACCGTGAAGTGACTCAAAGAGTTTACTGCAAAGCTGATATTTGGCCGAGTATTGACCAGATACATGAGAGACCCAATCAATTGACGATAGACAGTGGGGTCTATTGTCTTCGAATCTGATGCATCAATCTTCCATCACCATGAACCTGTGCAATATCTCTATTGCATACTTCCCTTGTCCAAGGAAGAAACGCCCATCCATCCACCAAACCTCCAACCCCAGAAAATAGTGCATCAACCCAAGGTCTTTCATTTCAAATTTTGCTGCAAGGTTGACCTTGCAATCTGCTATCAACTGCTCATCTCCAGTGAAAAATAGGTCATCTACATATAAGACCAGTATAAGAGGCTCCTCCCCTCCAAGAAGGTACAAGTTTGGATCTGCCTCACTCCGCTGGAAGCCCATCTCTCTCAAGTAGTTGTCAGCATCAACCCAAGGTCTTTCATTTCAAATTCTGCTGCAAGGTTGACCTTGCAATCTGCTATCAGCTGCTCATCTCCAGTGAGAAATAGGTCATCTACATATAATACTAGTATAAGAGGCTCCTCCCCTGCAAGAAGGTACAAGTTTGGATCCGCCTCACTCCGCTGGAAGCCCATCTCTCTCAAGTAGTTGTCAATCCTCGAGTACCATGCATGAGGTGCCTGCTTGAGCCCATACAAGGCTCTCCTCAGTTTGCACACATGCATCTCCCTGCTGCCAACCTTAAATCCCTCAGGCTGCTCAACATATACCTCCTCCTCAACTACTTCATTGAGAAAGGCGATCTTCACGTCCATCAAATGAACATGCCAACCCTTCTCTACTGCCAATGAAATGACTGCTCGGATTGAAGAATACCTGGCCACAGGAGCGAAAGTCTCCTCATAGTCAACTCGCTCTCGTTGTGGAAACCCATTGGCCACAAAGTGGGCTTTGTACTTGTCCACGCTTCCATCTATTGCATGCTTAACTTTATAGATCCACTTGGATCCAACCACCCTTTTATCCTCTAGCCTCGAAACTACCTCCCATACATCATTTTTCATAATGGAGACATTCCCATGCCCAAAGTGCCTACTTGAGCCCATACAAGGCTCTCCTCAGTCTGCACACATGCTTCTCTCTGCTACCAACCTCAAATCCCTCAGGTTGCTCAACATATACCTCCTCAACTACTCCATTGAGGAAGGCAATCTTCACGTCCAACTGATGAACACACCAGCCCTTCTTTGCTCGGATTGAAGAATACCTAGCCACATGAGCGAAAGTCTCGTCATAGTCAACTCCCTCTCGCTGTGAAAACTCCTTGGCCACAAAACGGCCTTTGTACTTGTCCACGCTTCCATCCATTGCATGCTTAACTTTATAGATCCACTTGGATCCAACCACCCTTTTATCCTCTGGCCTCGGAACTACCTCCCATACATCATTTTTCATAATGGAGGCATATTCCTCCATCATGGCTTCCTGCCACACCTTGTGTCGTGCAGCACTCTCATAACTGGAGGGCTCGACATCAATGAGTTGGGGATCAATGCCATATATCCAAGTCTCTCTGGTGGTTTGCTTTGTCTGAAGTCTCTCTCTAGAAGCCCTGCCAACCTAGAATCGTTGACAGTGGACTTGTACCACTTAGGTCGTGACCTAGCAATCTGCTCTTGTGGAACTGCATCAGGTTGATCCTCATCATCATCATCTCGCTCCTGATGATCCTATCCAATAGTCTCCCTCTGAACACCTGTATCATGTGTCTATTGTTGTGATCATGTATTCTGACTCTGTGCCTCCTGTTCTTGGACACCTGCGCTCTGTTCTTGTTGGTTCTCTCCACTTGCTCGCAAATCCTTCGATCTCCTCAATGCACGTTCCTCCTCGAACTATACATCTCTACACATAATAACCTTCCTGCGTGTAGGCACATAAATCTTGTAGTCTTTGGAAACCTCATTGTAGCCAACAAGTATCCCCTTTACTGTCGTGGGGTCCATCTTTGTCCTCTTCTCTGAAGGGACATGAGAGTAACATACATTGCCCCAAATGTGAAGATGACTCACATCTAGCCAAGTACCTAAAAATGTCTCCTCAGGTGTTCGCTTCCCCAAAACTGTGTGGGGACTCCTATTCTGCAAATATACTGCAACACTGCTCACCTCTTCCCATAAGAATAATGACAGCCCTTGATCATGAATCATAACTCGTGCTGCTCCAACCACAATCCTGTTCTTTCTCTCGGCCACTCCATTTTGTTGAGGATTGTAAGGAACTGTGAGTTCCTTCTTAATCCCCACTACTGTGCAATAATCCTCAAACTCCTTGGAGGTGTACTCTCCCCCATTATCCGATCTTAAGAGCACAATCTTCCTCCCGGTCTGATTTTCTACCAAAGCTTTGAACTCCTAAAACCTCCCAAAGACCTCATCCTTGGTCTTTAGAAAGTAAATCCAAGTCTTCCTAGAGTAGTCATCAATAAACAAGACAAAGTATCTAGAGCCACTCACTGACTCCGCACTCATCGGCCCACATACGTCAGAGTGTATCAGATCCAGTACTCCCTTGGACCTGTGCTCGCTAGATGGAAAGGGTTTCCGAGCATATTTGCCCAACGCACAACCCTTGCAAGGGTCATGCCTCTCAGCAGTAATCTTAGGCAATCTAATGACTGCCTCCCTCAAATGCCCCAAAGCACCAAAATGAATGTGTGCCATCCTCCTGTGCCACAACTCACCTATGTCAATGGTGATACTCGCTAATGCTCTCCTCGGATGAACCTGAAACCTATAGACCTTCTCTCGAACACCAATCATCATGTCCATCTTCTCACTTGACCCACCAGGTCTGATGAACACCTTTCCTTTACAGAAAGTGACCTCATACCCCTTGTCCTCAAGAGTAGAGACTGAGATGAGGTTCTTGGTCAACCTTGGAACATATAACACATCACTGAATTAGAGTGGTTTCCCGGACTCCCTCTGAAATGAGACTGTGCCAACTCCCTATGCCTTATAGCGCCTGTCATCCCCTAATTCAATGACTAGATTTACACCTCCTTCCTGTCAGTGTTTTAAAAACCGGTCGAACCGGAACCGGTTTGACCGGTTTGATGGTCGATCGGTTCAAACTGGCCAATAAACCGAACTGGTTGACCGGTTTATGACCAAACCGGCCGGTTTATGATCAAACCGTCGGTTTGGTCCCTAAAACCGAAAACCCCTTAAAACCCCCTAAAACCTAAAACCTAAGTAACAAACAAGTACTTGGCTCATGTTTTCTCATGCAAGTTGGAGCTGTAAGGTGTTTTGGTGTGCAGCTAAGGGTTATTTTGTCTTATTAATGCTATTTAAAGAGGTCCCCACCCCCTCCATTTCACCCACCCTAGTAATTAATGGTAATGTTAAATTCTTAAAGGAAAAGGTTTCCTCATTTTACTTAAGTTTTTAACATTATCAATAATTGTTTCAAGATGTTTGAGAGTGGTTCCAACCTCGTTGAACTTCATATGGAGAAAGTAGAATTTTAGGTCCCATTCAAAATTCAGCAAACTTAACAGTTTTCAGGATTTCAAGATTGGCAAGATTGCAATGTTTCCATTGGATTCTATCATGTATGAGGGTATGGAATTGACATTTAATCAAGACAACCAAGCCCTTTATGTACCTCGATGTTGGTGGCATTGATTGTTGAACTCTTTTGTCACGACCCCAGTAAAAATGTACCCTTCACTCAAATATAAACTCTTTTATTGAACACTTCTCTTTGTCGTCGTGTCGGGTGACTTAGTAGTGTATGTGCACACCAACTTTCGTCTTATATACAAGCAGAGAGAAGAGTGGTTGAAGGGAAAGACAAAGATGTGGGATGTGTTTTCTAATGATAAGGGTTTGAACAACAGTGTTGAGTTGGCATTAGCCAACTT
>JZKD02S1605304.1:98020-121575 GCA_000966675.3 Picea glauca | reverse complement strand
AAACCCAAACCGAGAAAACCAACATATATTATATTCATACATTGTGTTACATTGTTTACAATACAATATACATATAGGAGCCAGTGGCATCCAAAACCCTTAGTCCAAAACCCTAATTCCTTAACCAAAAATAGAAAACCATCGGCAAAAACCATGTGCCGAAAAACCACCTAAATACATGACACGTTTCCTGAGGTAGGTGTCACGTTTCCCAAGGTAGTTTTTTTTTTTTTGGGGGGGGTGCTACCCTTAGACCCCTGCACGGGGGGCTCCACCCCCCTGCACCCCCCCTGCGCACCCGACGCAGACGATCAAACACTACTACTCGTGCAAAGAATATAACACATACCCAACATTGGCAAGCTCAACATTGAATATGTATTACACATACGAAGACAAGTGAATGTAGAGGAAGATATGGAGTGTCGAAGGAGGCACACACAAAAAAAACAAAAAAACACAGCTACAAACTAGTTCAACAAATAGAGACAGAGTAAATGAAAAACTATTTAATATGGAGCACAGGCAGAAAAAATGCACCTTTGCATGGATTCCTCTACATCTCTAGTTATAAGTTCTTTGCAGGGTCTAGTTTTCCGGTTTGTTTCTATGAATAAAAGTAGAAAAAAAAGGAATATGGACACAAGTTAACATGTAAAGAAAAAGTCAAGTACTATGTACATATACTAAAAAAAATAGAATAAGATGAATAGAGTAACATATAGTTTTTAGAAGGATGTACCTTTTTTGTTTCTTTTGCATAATGTATATTTTATAATTCAAGTGCAACACCAACTGTATGGTGACCAGACTAATATGTGTACAGATCAGGGAAAACTAAGAAGCTAGATAATTTTTTATTTTTTTTTGCAACAAGCTATACAAATATGCTTTGAAATATAGAAATGTGACTTTGAAAAATGTTTGATGTATATCTCATAATTCAAGTGCAGTACCAATTGTATCATGATCAGACCAACATGTGTCTAAGATAAACATACTGTATTGAGGAATGGGCACATTCGACCACACATGGTCAATAAGTGTGTTTTGTAGATGGCTTGTGTTGTGCAAAAGAAAGCGGAGATTGTATTTGCACATGTAGTTTTCCAATTCTTTATTTCTGCCATTCTTTTGTAGCATGTCAATATTGAAGTCTCCTACAATCATGATGGGTCCGTTCATATGGAAATGACACAATGCATTGAAAATAACATCTACTATGTTGGAGAATGTTGCATGGGGAGTAGCATACAGATTCAGTATCACAATTTTTGTTTCATGGAAATAAACTTTTGCAAGCACCACCTCAACATTCTTTTCTTCGATATGTATATGCTCCAAAATTGGTACATGTTTTTTCACCAATATCATCACCCCATGTGTAATGTAACTTGATATGCAATTGTGATTTGGGAATTCTTTATTTTGCATGCATAATGCCATGTATGTTTCCTGCAAGCATAGAATATCGGATTGCATTGTATCATATTCATTGAGTATATCATCCATGTGTGCATTTAAGCTGCGTGTGTTAAGCGAGAGAATTGATACAGACAAATTTGTTTGTATGAATTGGTAATCATAGTGCAATTGCCATTTTGCGGTGGTCCTGAGTCGTTCCATTTCAATATCAACTTTATGTTTGACTTTGAAGTTATCTTTTGTAAGAGGACTTAGTAAATACAAGGAGTCTATGCTTCTGACACGGGACAGTGCTGTGTATACAAGTCCATGTATCTGAATTCTAGCAGGCTGAAATGCAACATTATCAAGTGTTAGTCCTTGTGATCTGTGGACTGTACATGCACATGCAAGTTTAATCAGAAACTGTTTTCGAATTTTTAGTCGACCTGTCTTTGCTGATGTTGATATTGGCTTTGATATTCACAAAATAGGTGTCCAATCGCTTCCAGTGTTTGAATTATATAGATAAGACAACTTGTTTTCTTTTCGCTTGTCTATATGCGGTTCATGTAACTTAATCCAAAGGACATCAAGTTTTTTTGTTTTTGTATAGCCTTTGAGTATTCCATCTGCACCATTGACCAAGCCATCCTGTGAATCATAGTTACAGGCATATATTTCAACCAACATTTCTAAATTGAGGACAAGTTGCAAAGTTAGAGTGGTTGTATGTTCATGACGTGGCACATTTCCATGGCTGTCTTTTTCTAGATCAATTGAATTGATGATGATATCATCGCCAGGCATGAGCGATAGCATATGGCTATTATGCATTGCAACATCCTTATTTGTGTAGAACAGGTAAGGGAATGTTGGGTCTGTTGGTGCAGGTTGCAAGCACCTCAAATTGATATATGTTAAGTCATCATATGTTTGGTTGTTTGTCCGCATTCTGTTCAGAATTGCAATGAATGTTTCATCTGTCTGACGCATTGTAGTATGCAATTCAAAGCATTTAATATTGTCTTTCCAGAAGTCGTGCGTCACTGTTTCCATGTTAAAGATAGGTTGTTCAAATATCAACGAATCTTGGATGGGTTGTGCCTGGTAAAGATCCCCACAGAATATCATGTCAATGTTTCCAAAGTATTTTGTGTGCACATGTTTTATGCTTCTTAGTCGGTTGTCAATGGAATACAAGAACTGACTTCCAATCAAAGATGCTTCATCTATAAAGACAAGTTGGAGTTCCTCATAAAGATTAGAAAATGTATCCAACATTTCCTTGCTAAGTGGAAGAAACTGTGACTTGTTAAAAGGCATTAAAAATGCAGAGTGGACTGTTGTTCCACCTGCATTATATGCAACTTTTCTTGTGTACGCAACTATTAGGCCCTTTGGTTTCATAGGATCAGAGGAATTGTTTGAATCATAGATTCGTATAAGCATTTGGAATAGTGCTTTCATTGTGAATGTCTTGCATGTTCCTGATCCGCCTGTAAGGAACAAGTGCACAGGAGATAGAGAGACATAGCACGTCTTCTGAATTGCCGGGCTCTTGTTCTAGTAAAACCAATGGTTTAAGCACAAATGTGCATTTTTCAAGTGGAGATGTGTTTATGAAGATACATTTTCTTGAACTACAAGTGAGGGGCAGGGAAAGTGCAATGTGAACTGATTGTTGAGCAGACATTTGTTGAAGACTAAGCAATGTGTTTCCAAGTGTGCATATCATTTGTATGGCATCAATATGACTTCTTTCATGTTCTTTGTGTATTCTTCTGAATTCACTTGTCATAGATTTGTCAACCTTTGTCATATATGAGGTACAATAGGACGTTGCAGCATATGCATTGAGCACGTACTGTGCATCTGTATTTGCTTTCCACATAACTGGCATGTCCTTGGAGAAACTATTGTTCCAAATATGGGAAACTTTTCGTTTAAGGAAAATTGTTGGTTGCTTAAGTGTACATTGTATGGCTTTGATGTACTCATCTTCTGATCGATTTATCTCTGTCAAGAATGCATCGAAGCTCATCAACTCGTCAAATTCTCCTTGTTCTAAAAATGCAAACAAGGATTTAGATTTCTCAACAACAACATTGTCCTCTAAACTAAGTGGCTCTATGATTCTTGTAGATCTCATTGGCGGCACGGGAAAGTTATATCTGCAATGCGAGTTTTTTCGTTTTCTACAACTTCTTGTATGGTAATGTACATGAACTTTGGCAAGTTATAGATCCAAATGATTTGTGTTCCATGTTATGTATTTCTCCACAAATTGTTCGATATTTGAGTTATTGTCAGTTCCATAGATTGGTGCACCCTCTATCCGCAACAATGTGTGGTCATGTTCATTTCCCCTATTCTGGAATTCAGTCACAAAAAAGTAGTTCGATATTTTTCCGAAAATGTTTCATGGCATATCAATTGTCTCAAAGCATTTATTCTATGTCTATAGTAGCGAGTACATGTCACTGGGTCTTTTCATATGAGGTAGTCAATGTGAATGTTTTTCAGTGTATTAGTTTGTTTTTTACGTTTCATGTTCCTATGCAGGTCAGATACGATATCTACCAATGGATCCCAGCAATGCTTTGCACTTGTAAATGTGATGAAAAATGTTGGTGGGCCCAATTGTCGGATCATTGCAAAAATAGTCTTTTTGTTTTGTTGCAAATAGTCAGGAGAGGTGAGAATGTTTTTGAAATCTATGTATCCAATATCATATTTCAGAATTTTTTCTAGGTTTACTTTGTACTTGACATCCTTGGCCAACAACTTTCTTCCTTGTAACTGGCCTTTTCTTATTCGGACCCACATGCGGGAGATAACTTGCACTATTATTATGCGCATTGTTTTGAAAAACAAATTTGTTATGTGATAGGAGAAGTCACCTCTTGAATGTAGCAGCTCCCATCGGACTATTTTATGATAACTGAATCGTTCTGTAATGTCAATGGTAGGTGGATCTCCATAGAAGAGTGTTGGAAGTTCATTTCCTCAGCGAATTGTCCTTGAATATTCCAAGTGGACGCTACCCCTCAGCAGGTGCAATTTCGACAATATTGTCTTGCAAGTCACGAATGCACTGTGAATCAATGAATCCATGCACCAATGTCTCAGCAGGTGTTTCATTCTCTAATTCATCACTTGTATCAAATTCACTAGCATTTTCGAGAGTCTCTGTAGAGTTGGCATCCTCTTCTGCAAGAACATTGTTCCAGTTCTCATTTATACAAATGTTATGTGCTTTGTACAAGGCCCCAGAACATAATTCCTTCAATGCTTTCATAACAGTATGCACACGCACTTTGTCTGTCTGATAGGCATTTTTGTATCGTAAGCATATTTTCAGAGCCACAACAATTTCATTGTATTGCTAATGAATTGTGGCAAGGCTTTTTGCACAACATCTAGTTGAATAGGCACACTAATAATTGATCCTGTTAAGCCCATCTGGGGTCGTTTATAGCCCCAAGGCCTGATTTGTGCAAATGCAATTCGTAGAGAAACAAGTCTCTCCTCAAGTTCCGTAAGTGCACTTACATATGGTAGTGGTGTATTACATATTATTTGCTCAGGGGTTGCAAATTGTGGCAGTTTTCCATTTTCAAGCCACCGTTTGCATGGAAGACAAACTTTGCCACTGGAAAATGGTTTATCGTGCGCTGTCAAGCGAAGGTATTCTGCTTGCAAATCAGGCATGAAAGACTTACTATTTTTTGAGAAATTCAATTGTTCACAAATTGCACACACAATGGAAGGAGTGTCTTTAATTTGTTTCATGTACGTCTGTCTTGCATTTTTCTTTCGCAAGGAAGTATGAGTAGAAAGTGTTTGCTAGTTTTCATTGGTAGTAGTACATGGTGTTGCTTCTAGGCCATGAAATGTGACAGTTGCATGACCATTCTGGGATATGCGACCATACCTATTTCTATTATGTTGTGCATGAACAAATTTCTTTAGATTGTGATATGTGAGTTTCTCTCTAAAAGGAAGCGTAGCAATGTATTTTTTTCTCTAGCGCGTGACCTTTTTCAAGTTGTGGTAACTTACTCTACGTTTCTTGTCCAAGGGCAGGATGACCTGATGGCAACTGGAATGAATTTCATTTTGATTTAGGTTGTCATAACTTAGTGTACATTTTTTTTTAAGGGGTGTATGGTCTCATCACAACTAGGAGAAATTTTACGCATAACTTTTTTCAAGTTGTGATAACTTGCTCTACGTTTTTTGTTTAAGCCTTGTATGGCCTCATCACAACTGTGATGAATTTCATGCATGGTTTTTTTGTTTAGGCCCTGTATGGCCATATCGCGACTGGGGGGGGTTTCATTCTCACTAAAAATCATGCGACGCGTATGCAGAATCGATGCGGTTTCACTGGCATGGACATTCAGCCCTGAACCACCAATATGTTCGATCGTAATTTGAATCAATAGACCAAGAATGGACAACGCCATCGGCCAAGGCCGACCGGACCTGGATATTTACTCTGAACATGACAGACAACCATTGCAAACATAATCTTCAACCCTCCACATTCCCTTTTTCATATGGCAACGCCATGTTTACAAGGTATTCTTGCCAACTTCTAATTGCCGACATATTTTGGAGGAGATATGGCGAAAGGTGCTCATGCAAGCACCTAAAAGCCTATTGGTTGTTGCCTATAATTGCATTGCAAAAGGACTGTATAGTGTAAAGCCACAACGGCTGCACATCGAAATCCGCTACTACCAAACAACAAATTGCATTGAACAGACTATCTCCACAGCTAGACACAACAGTTGTTGCTAGCTGTAAACCATGGCAGTCTATGCGATGCATAATCCATTTCCACTGCGATTCAATGTCTTTGCAAATGAGGGATAAGTAAATATGAGCTTCTTCAACATTGCATATGGACATTTTTCTGTACAGTAGTGGTTCATAATGACCACTGACAACATTGACATCATGGAACAAGATGCAATATGGATTGTCAGATGTAGTTTTGTTGAATAGTAGATATCTTATTTTTCTTGTCAATGGTCTATATATTCAGCCTGTTACACAACCACCGTATACAAAATGCATCTCCCCAAAGTCCCCTCTCATGTGCAGACAGAATTAGAGATGCAGACAACCGCATCTTTGAAAAATATGTTTGGACATCATGTATTCCATGCAATTGTCGAAGAAAATCAAATTCCAAATCGTATTCATACGACTCCAATGCCTTAATGTCGCCATTTTTTAAATAGCCTAGGAAATAATTTATCAATCCATTGCGCAGGTCAGTCGAGGAATAGTGGAAATGCAGTAGAACCTGAAATGCATCGAAAAGGCAATCCCCTACAATATACGAGAATGCATCCAATCTAAAAAGCCCATTGTTATGCAAAACCTCGTCAATGTTGTCATGTATAATGGAGTGTGTATCTATTTCATACGACTCAACATCTATTACTTCTTTCATCTTTTCAACTGTCATTTTGAAGTTGTTTGTTAGATACTTTTAGTTTGCATGAAAACAAAGAAAAGGGGAAAAAAAGAATAAAAGTAGGAAAAAAAAAGGAAAGCAAAATAGGAAAACTACAAGCGCGGAACTAGGTACCAATCCCCGTATGTATCTTTCAACCTTCTTCTTGTCAAATTCAATCCCCCCTAGTCCCCATAGAAGATGAGAAGAAAACAAAGCCACACTGGAAAGCAAAGCAAACAAAAAGAAACAACGCAAATAAATAACACCATAAATTTACTCAGCAAAAAGATCGATTTAAACCTATTCATGGCGTGCATCCTACAAGCTTCTTGGAGGCAGGAAAAAAGTTCTGCAAAATACAAAGGATAGGACAAAGGAAACAATTGGCGCAATTTTCCGACCCACATAATAAAATCATTCCCTACGTCTACACCTCGGTGGATGGTTCCCTCTCTTGATAGCTCTAAACTACTTTTCAAAAATCCCTTTGCATTGCAATTTTTGAAATAGCTATGGACGTGGCAGCCGGCATATGAAGACGCATGGTTTCCAAGAACAGAAATTAAGAGCACAAAGAAAGATGGTATGCAACAAAATTTCAAGGCAGGGACTCCCACCATTGAAAAATACCAACGAAACGATGCCACAGAAACTTACTTGTCAACGAGGGATGATAACAACTCAGCCCCAAAAACTGCAAACCGCAACAACAGGTCCAACAACTTGCAAAGTTGAAGAACAACAAACCAGTGACAACCACGAAGAGGTCCAACTGCAACTGCAGGACCTCAACTTTGCAAAGTTGAATCAAACAAGAACAAGGATCATGGAACGAACCAACGAACAAGCATCGACCACTGAACCACTGATGCTGACGAAGAAATATTCAACATAATTTCACTGCAAACAACACCATCAAAAAAATGGCATGAAACTGTATTGCAACGCCTCTGTACAATAAACATTTAAGACTGCCAGACATGTTAGGTAAACACTTAAGACTGTCAGAACCGTCGAAGGGCATAGTCCTATGCAAACATTTAAGGAAAAATGCAGTGTGGCAGGACTCTTCTCTTGAAGCACACAAGAATAAAGCAAAAATCACACATAGTAATATGCTAGAGAATGTATTCTAGCTAGCAGAAAATGCTAAAACAAACATTTGAACTAATGCTAGCATTAATCCACCTTCGACCAATGCATAAGAAAATATATGATTCAAAAAGACCATATACGATGAAATACTTTGGATATGCCAACATATATAACATTGGGAATAGTGAAGCCGTCAATAAGACCTCCAATCCGTCGTCCAATCAGATCATGACAAATATGGTACTTTTTATTATATAAAAATCGGTGTTTTCAGTTCCCTGGTTCCAACAATAGATAATATGGAAATATTTGTGGTCAATGGACAATCTAATACAAGGTCAACGAATTATCGATCGCTATAGTCCCTCTATGCCTATGGAAGAGACTAATAACAATCTATTTTCATTTCTAAAGAAAGTTAAATTGGCTTTTAAAAAATCTATTTGAAAATAAGTGAAACAATAAATTCAAATAAACAATAAATCAATAAAAAAGCTATTTGAAAATAAGGAGAAGAATAATTTCAAGTAAACAATAAATCAACAAAGTAGTCTAGTTGATCCACCCCATAAAGAAGAACCATTTAAAGAAGCATGGAACAAAATATTATCTATGGGGAAGAACACTATAAAAGAACAATTTAAAGAAGCATGGAACAAAATATTGTTTATGGGAAAGAACACTATAGAAAGAGGAATTCAACTATAGTTAATTTAAGAAAGCAAAGGGCTCCTCAAATCAAAATCCCATGTTCAAGCTTATTTATCTCAAAGTTAGAATTTAGGAAGAAATCAAGAAATAATTAATAGAAATTATTGGTTTTTTAATTTTCAAACATCTCTTTCTATATAAAGGAAAATGTATTGCACAATTATATTAAGAAATTTTGAATCAAATCTAATCTTGGTTATTATGAAATGCAAAAGAAATATGTTTGAGTACTAAGGGTTGGCTTAATTAGTTGAACTATTTGCTAAGGAAGTATTGCCAATGGGGAGACCATAGGTCATAGGGTCGAATCCAGGCCAATGGGGAGACCATAGGTTATAGGGTCGAATCCAGTCAAGTCCCTTAGGGTTATCAATGGTTATTGTAGGTTAGCAGTTGATTCACCCTCCATCTGGATGTTTCGGGGAAGTGGGGGGGGGTAGGGGGGTCACACAAGGTTTTACTTGGAAAAAAATGGGCTCAATTGCTTTGCACATTATTTCGATAGTAATATGAATTATTTGTTTTTGTTTTAAAAAAAATATAATTGCATTTGTGTATAGAGTAAAGAAATATACAATAGATTTAAAGTTATAAATATATGAGTAATATGAAATAAACAACTTCATTGTCAACATGGGGAAGGTGAATTAGTGAAAATCATGGGTTCACTTGGTGAATATTGTGTTGAACCCCATGGATTGTGTACCATGTTAATGTAGTATGGGGTTTATAGCTCCCCGTGAAAAAGCCAAAAGCATTTACAAATACCAAAAAAATGAGATGCATCTGTTGATATTATGGTAGTTGTGAGAGGTATTTACCTCCACATGTAAACCTAACGAGAATAGAATATTCTGGGAAGCAAGAAGAAAACCTAATTAATTGGTTAATAACTCTAGAAGACAAGTTGGTTCAAGAGAATGACTTGTATTAGGTTATTAGCCTCCAAGAGAAGAAGTCGGCTAAAGAAAATATTATATACTAAAGAATTAATACCCAGAATGAGAAGTCGGCCCAGGTAGTTTGCCAGAATTAGTATAAATACAAGAGGCCAGTCTTCATTCTGGCCAGTATTCTCAAAACTGCAGAAGCAACACTTGTGCGCACTGCAATTGGCCAGTTTGTGCGCAAGTTTGGAGGAGAGTTGTTATTGCAGCTGCTGTAACTAGAAGACTTCGGTTTTGGCTTGGACTCTCTCTTGGTTATGGTTTGGAATCTCTGATCAACTCTTGTTACTCTTGCTTGGTGCGCTATCCTTGGAGAAAGGTGCACCACCTTTGCTTGGCTATCCAGTCTAGGGTTTGCTTCCGGAATGATTCTTTGTCAAGGTTAAGGTGCTCGGGGGTGGCTTCGGCCTATGGTTGGGTGACAATAGTGATATTGTCTATGGTTAAACGAACACATCCAATACATTCTAACAGGTTATCGACCCACACTATCTTCGGACAGTCTAACCGCTGGAAGATAGATTGGGAGGATTTGCTTAGTTGCAGTTGCATCAACGAAACCCTAACCCTCTCGTTGAGGCACCTTAAGTGAAGGGATTGACCTAATTTTCGAATATACTAGTGCGTCCTAGCCTAGCGCATCTCCTGGTACTCTCAGCGAGCTAAGACGTCAAGTTTGAGTTTTTGGTCAAATCTAGGGTTGACCAAGTTAAAGAATCCAAGGCTTACTCTATGAAGTCAAAAAACAAGTTAGAAGGGGATTCTAAATTCAGAGCATGGAAGACAAGTATTGATCTCAACCTTGCCAAGAATAAAGTGTTGGATATTTTGAAAGGAAAGATTGTGGAACCAGAGTTTGAAGAAGGAAAAAGAGAAGGAACTGCAGAACGTTGCAATTATGGAAAAGTTCAAAGACAATGACATCAATGCCATGAGTATCATAGTGGATTCTATAAAAGATCACTTGATACCCTACATATCCCACCTTGATTCGTCTAAGAAGATGTACGATGCCCTAATAAATCTCTTCTCAGTCAGAAACATTGGACAAGTAATGAGTCTGAAGAATGAGCTCCATGACATGAAGATGAATGATGATGACAACATAACATCATACTTTGTGAGAATCTCTTAGTTAAGAGATCAACTACAAGCTATTGAAGAAATATTTTCATAGAAGGAACAGGTAAATATAGTACTCAATGGTCTTCCCAAGACATGGGATTCATTTGCCGCAAGCATGAACACAAAAAAGGAGTTTCCTACATTTGAAGAACTTTGGACTTGTTGTGCACAAGAAGAATCAAGGATTAGTGCAAAAGAGAAACCCCAAAAGAAATACGATGATCAAGACTTCACAAAAAGATTCGACAATTTCAGGAACAAAAGGAAGTTTGGCTCAAGGAAGAAGCCAAATCAAGAGAAAGATATGTCAGAAATACAATGCTTCAATTGTCGAAAATATGGTCACTACAAGAATCATTGTCCCGAGCTAAAGAAAAGGAAGGAGACACACAAAGCATCAATTTTCAAAGAAAAGGAACCTTCAAAGAAGACTAAGTAGGATGAAACAAACTTCTTCTTTTAAGACAAGGTAACAATATTCTTCATAGTTCTTGTACATACCATGTTTTTTGTACATATTTTGCATATCTATTTCTTAGAAGATAATATGTTCCAAGAGAAACTATACCTATGGAAGAACACCAAGATACAGATTGCTATCACTATGACTACAAGTCAGACAATACACATGAAAGGATGAAGTACATCAACAACCCCTGGTAACAATTCATGTAGAAGTTATTACATAAGTAACAACTGCAAGATAAGCCGAAATCAGAATCAAACTTAAAGAAACCTAGAAGAAGTAAAAACAAAAAGAAGTCAGCAATCAAGAGGAAATTGGAAAAGGACTTATGACACATTGCAGAAGGCAATAAGGATGAAGACAGAAGCGTGGACTCTCCTAGATGGAGGGAGGCAATTATGTATTTCCAAAAGAAGAGCATGCATTCATGCATGAAGCAAGGATTAGGAGGGAGCTAATCCTAAATTATATGATCCATTAAAAATGATGAAGTATCTATCCATGGTAGAAACCATGAAAAGAAGCACATGTTCAATTTGACTTTAGAAGAAGCCTTAAAGTATCCCTGGTTGTCCATCCACATCTATGATTCTATGATGAAAGAAAGAAGTTGGAATCCTCAGGGCATGGAATCTATAGAGAACTCCATGGACCCAAAAGCTAAAGAGAAACATGAGGAAGCACATGAAGATTCCAAGAAAGAAAGAAAAACCAGAACAACCAGTCATTGTATCGAGAATCACAAGACTACCAGCCTGATATGAGCTCACTAAAAGCAACCAAGCTGAGGAACTGAAAGTTGTGACGAAGAACAATGTATGGAAGACTTATGAATGTAAGCATTACGAGATCCAGAATTAGAGGTTCTCCCAGATGAAGAGAGAAGACTATGATGATTGCTTGTTCGAGTAAACCAAACATACCTCTACATTAGCCATTATATCGTCCGCAATATCAATGGGTTGGAGTTTACATCAGATGAATGCAAAGATTGTTCTCTAGAGTAATTGAACAAAGAAGCGTATGTAGAGAAACCTCAAGGTTTTGAGGTATACCAGAAAGAGACCCTTGTATGCAGATGAAAGAAGACAACTTGGTAAAGAACCTCCAATGCACAACAAAAGCGTGGTGAAAAACTTTCTATAACAGAGATATTATATCAGAATGGTTACTTAGAAGCTCAGGATGATGAATTGCTAATCCATGAGAAACTCTCATGATGGAAAAAGAAGTACCACTTGGATATGTTCCAGTTTGACCCTTGCCACGATGTTATGAGCTAGCAGGAAACAAAATATGAATCCAACAATGATATACTATATTGATCAGAGCTATATGAAGCCTTTAGAAAACTAGTGTTCCAGAAAGACCGAAGTACAATGAGATCAAGCATTACATTCTCTGTGATGAAGCCTAGAAAAGAGAAAGTGGTTCTCCAATATATATCTCCACAGATGAGCAGATAAGCAGATATTTTGGTAAATCCTCTGTCCAAAATGAAAGAGTTTGTGTACTCAAGTTGGAGCTCGTGGAGACGACTCCCTTATTGAAAAAGGGAAGATACGACTCCCAGGTTGGGAGGGAGCACTGACGTGTTATTGATTTATGGACAATCATTTTTCAGTTCGAAAAATGGTCCAGGATGAGCAGTTCCTTTCCAGTTTGGAAAGTGGCTTGAGATTTCTAAAGGATAGGAATTTTCGAGTTTGGAAAATGTTCCAGATCGAACGGTCATTTTCGTAATGAAAATGGTTCGATGGATTGTTGATGTGCCATAGACAACAATTCCCCTTGTGGCCAGTGTGGGGGAATGGTCTAGGACAGTCTCTCTTCTTGACGGTCACTCTCAGTAGTAGTCAAGAAGACTGGTCAGCCTCGCCAGTTATATTTTCGATACAATCCGTACATGCTATGGTATACACCTTTACTCCACCATTCATTTTGTTAAACAAGAACTTTTCCATCTTGGAGAGATGGTTGAGTGGACCAAATCATAGGATTGCTAATCCGTAGTACGGATTATCCGTACCGAGGGTTCAAATCCCTCTCTCTCCGTTCGGTCACTATTGCGGATAACTCCGAATCTTTCTACGGAATGGAAAAGACTCATTAACCTAGATACTTTTAAAACCTATTGTTTACGTCCGGGATTACATCCTGGATCGTTCGATAGAAATCCAAAGATAAAAACAGAAATGAAAAATATCACTACTGTGTAAACGAATAGCTTAAGAGTAAGCATTATGTAATCTCCGGGATCCTAATTATAAGTACAACAGAATAAATCATCAATCTTTGTATAATATATGAATACTTGAATACCAAACAATAGTATGATTCATAAAAATCACGAAATTATTTCTCCGGATCACGTGTGAAAATCAATTTGAAAGAAGGAGATAATTTATCTCTTTGTTTTCAAAATGGTCTTTTTTCCCTTCTTCTTTTTTGGATCAACCATATATTTGCCCCTGTCATAATGAACCCGACAATGTATTAATGATGAGTATATAATGCAGCTTGGGTGGTGAAGTCTTGTGCTATGAATGCATAAGAGGGTAAAGGCCAAACAATCATTCTTTCGAAGCTCACAGTTGTGAGCAGTTTCGAAGAATGGTCCATTTTGGAGGTTGGTGCAGGACAACCATTTCCTTAGGAAATGGTCCGGACAGTCATTCCCTAGGGTAGATTCATTCTCTCCAGGTTGTACTTTGTTTAGTGTCGGAGGAATGGCCCAGATAGGTGAATGGTCCAGGTTCAACAATCAGGGACATGCATTCCCTAGGGCAGACTCATTCTCTCCAGGTCGCACTTTGTTTAGTGCTGGAGGAATGGCCCAAATAGGTGAATAGTCCAGGCTCAGAAATCGGGACAGTTATTCTTCCTTGCTTGAGAAGAATAGTCTAGATAGCTCATCATTGATGTTTTACCTTCTGAGGGTAGATGCTCTTCCAGATCTCATAGATGTGAGTGGAAGAATGGCCCAGATGATTTAGCTTATATCATAACAAATGTTTTTCTATGCAGGTTGATATCAGATGATATGATTGTTATGGAGACTGTATGTCTCTGGACAATAGATGTATGTTACTGTGGTGGATGTGTTCCACTGATTGTGACTATAAGTCACTGATCAAGTATCCGTGTGCTACTTGGTGTGGTAGTGTACCACTGGATTGTAGTTCTATACTACTATGGATAGACACGGTTGTGTTCTATTGAATGACATTATTCTGATTGCCTTGAAGACTATCAATAGTGTTGGAAATGATTATCAGCTAGATGAATGAACAATGGACAGAGATTCCCCAAACAGGAAAATGGTCTAGGACATTTATTCTTCTAGGACATATGTCCGGATTAGAAGAATGGCTCTTATGTCACTCTGTGGAGTGAGTGGCTTATCCAAAATCATGTCTGATTACTCAGATGGAGTATCGTTACGAGAGATGATGCAGCTGATGACACTACTAGTGATGATGGTGCTCATGATCTAATCATGAGATAGTCTATATGATTATATTGATGCTACTAGGTGAATGGTATGTTTGTGCTCAAGACCATTACCTTCAATACCTCCCTAGCTAGGAGGGAGTATTGATATTATGGTAGCTACGGGAGGTATTTACCTCCACGTGTAAACCTGACAAGAATAGAATATTCCGGGAAGCAAGAAGAAACCCTAATTAATTGGTTAATAACCCTGGAAGACAAGTCGGCTCAAGAGAATGACTTGTATTAGGTTATTAGCCTCCAAGAGAAGAAGTCRGYTAAAGGAAATATTATATACTAAAGAATTAGTACCCATAATGAGAAGTYRGCCYAGACAGTTTGCCAGAATTAGTATAAATAYAGGAGGCCAGTCTTCATTCTGGSCARTATTCTCAKAACTGCARAAGCAAAACTTRTGTGCACTRCAGYTGGYCAGTTTGTGCRMAAGTTTGGAGGAGAGTTGTTGTTGCAACTGCTGCAACTAGYAGATTTCAGWTTWGGCTTGGACTCTCTCTTGGTTATGGTTTGGACTCTTTGATCATCTCTTGTTACTCTTGCTTGGTGYGATATCCTTTGAGAAAGGTGYRCCACCTTTSCTTGGCTATCYAGTCTARGGYTTKCTTCCRRGATGATTCTCTGTCAAGGTTAAGGTGCTCGGGGGTGGCTTCGACCTATGGTTGKGTGACAATAGTGATATTGTTTATGGTTAAACAAGCACATCCATTATATTCTAACAACATATTCTAAAATTATCGATGCTCAAAGTCCACAAAATTTTAAGCCCATTTTTCTATAACAAGCACCACCCGGTTTACCGCTATATTTGTGTATTATTGCTTAGCACCAATAGATATTATTACAACATTATAGTTGTTCTAACTCACTGCTACTGCAAGAGTGTCACTATCACCAATGGGAATTAAACTTGAGAGGTGGCATCTACGGTTGAGCTCTAACATTTGCTTAGTAATTTTTTTATAGAAATTTATATTTATTTTTTTTACATAAAATTTCGGTATCTCAATGCAGCTAGCATGCACATTCCCAATGTGAGATTGTATTCAATGAAGAAAATTTATCTTACAACATTCTTCTATCAAAGCTCCTTTGTCTACAAAGTTGTGAGTAGGGGGTATATGATCCAGGTGGATATTGGTTCTTTAGTTCAACATGTTCTTTTGTACTTCTTTGTAATTGTGGGTTCTACACTTTTGGGGCTGTATGAATCCCTACACATCTTCCAGGTGGATATTGGTGGCCTCTCACCTAATCCAACTAACGTTTTTTGTATGTTTTCATGTCAGCACATCCCGGGGCCGTTTTGGAGCCCTCAACAGTTTTTTTTGGCTTGTCATAGTCAAACTATAGACAGAGTCAGATTTTGTCAAGGTAATGTGTAGCTCTCTAAAATACCTTTCCAACGGGCTATCACGCGCCTAAAACGGAGGTCGTATGCAAAAGTTACGACCCGAGGAAGTTGAGGTACCAACTTACCCACAGGGGCCCACATGACTTTTGGCGTTTCACCTACTAGGGTTAGGTTTTTGGATGTCTAGGGTTTTGGCATTCATGAGTAATATCAAAAAGGCCTATGGAGCCTCATTGTAATCATTTTTATTATACGAATGTGCGTAGTAGCCACATCTCTTCTCAGAGATAGCTACCACCATTCCAGCGAGTGTTTTAGTTCTGCAGTTTTACAGTTTCAACCTATTTTCATTTATTCAATAAAAGTTATTGTTCACTAGATATCTGTGTTATTATTCATATCTCTATGTTTATTGTATTCAATTTGTTAATCAGTTCGTTCCGCTCCTAAATCTGGATCAGTGGTATCAGAGCAGTCTGCTCTTCATTTATTTTTCTTTGTGCATGTCCCCGACAAGATCTGGGTACAAGAAGTTTTGACTCGAACCAATCGAGTTGTTGCAAGATCAGTCGCTCCAAGTCCGACAACAAATCGTGGGGGATGAAAAAAAATATGATGGAGCAGGAGATCCTATTAAAATGTTGCTCGAGGAAGCCCTCGCACGACAAAGGAACGAAATGATGAACAACTTTGTGCAGATCCTTCGACAACTGCCCACAGGAGAAGCATCTTCATCAAGCAGCCATGCAACCCCCTTCAAGGTACAGGTAAATTTTGATATTCCATTATTTGAAGGATTGATAGATGTGGATGTTGTAGATAAATGGTTGAATCTGCTCGAATGGTATTTTTTGGTCCACAATTTTTCTGATAGGGAAAAGATTAATTTTTCACTCAAGGCCATCCCCCATGTTAAGGACTGCTGGTATACTTACTCTGAGCAAAGAGTCGGAGAGGAATCTGCAATATTTGTGGTGGCCCCTACATGGGATTCATTTTAGTACGCCATTAAAGAACAATACTACCATGTTGGAAGCTACAAGGACGAGTACACCAAATGGACCACCCTGCATCAAGAAAAGGACCAGACAGTACTAGATTTCACCAATATTTTCCATACCCTGCACATCAAATTGGGTATCAAAGACTCTGAGTGTCATCTGGTGCTCAAATACCATATTTGTTTGCATAGATACATTCAAACATAAATGGATTTTTTGGACATCACCTCATTGGGCACAACTTATAGATACGCTGTCAAGATCGAGTAGAAATTTAAGCAGAAGAGGTGAGAGTTTGGATTTGCAAACTCCTCACAGTCGAAGCAGGGCAAAGGCAGCTCCAACCCACACAACAAGGGACCAATATGAGATGGTCGCTCTCAGGACAACTATTCCAAGCCACAACACAAGAAGGGAAATGAGAAGATGAAGAAGGACATGGGAAAATGGTGTGAGTCCCATAAAATCCCTTGGCACAACACTGAAGAATGTCGCTCCAAGCAGTCACTCGTGGTTGAGATGAAGGCTTCCGAGTCAAAGGACGATTCCGATTCCAAATCAAATTCTGAAGGAGGGAAGCGGATTATCGATGTTGAACCCAGTGCCACTGTCGCTACCACCAAAGTCCGACCAAGCGAACCAGAAGAACCAGAGGAAGGGGAACGCCTCTTTCACTCACAGATGTGAGTGAAGGGGGATCCGCTGCATTTGATTGTCGATAGCAGAAATAAGAAGAACATGATTTCAACAAAGGTCGTCAAGTGGTTGGACCTGCCAACGACACCGCACCCATAACCCTACACCATCAGCTGGCTTCGCCAAGGAAGAGATCTTCGTGTCAGCCAACAATGTCATCTTCCCTACAACATCAAGCCCTTCAAAGATAAGGTATTGTGTGATATTGATCCCTTTGAAGTTTGAGATGTTCTTTTAGGACAACCATATTTGTGGAAGCATCATGTTGTGTATGAGTCTAGACCCCGCAGTGTTATTATTACTTTGGGTAGAAAATTGTACATGATACCAGAGGTAGTGCCACCTACCACTATTTCTTTAATCTCTGTTAAGCAATGCAGTAAGATCATTTCACAAACCGAAAAGTTTGTCTTCTTTGTGATCTGTGCTCACAGTAAGCAAAAGGTCGCTGCCACATCTGTGGCCTCTACACAGAGCCTCTCTTTGCAGCAGAATCAAGTGGACGGGATCGTAGAAGAATACAGAGACATCTTTGCCTCACCCACTAGGGTATCGACGCACTGCCAAGTCAAGCATCCAATTGATCTGACCCCCGGTGCACCTTTACCTAATGGACCAGTTTATCATCACTCATTGATGGAGAATGACGAAATCAAGCATCAAATCCAAGAGTTTATTCAAGAGGGGCACATCAAACCCAACTTCTTCCCTTGCGGAAGCCCGATTGTGTTGGTACAGAAGAAGGATGAGACTTGGAGACTCTGCATTGATTACAAAGCCTTAAACAAAATCACAGTCAATAGCCAATACCCAATTCCCAGGATTGATGATCTTCTTGACCAACTCAAGGGGACAAAGTTCTTCAACAAGATTGACCTAAAGTCTAGATACCACCAGGTTCCCATTGAACCATTTGAGGTATGAAAGATAAAATAAGGTCTCTTCAAATGGCTGGTCATGCCCTTTGGCTTAAGAAATGCACCATCCACTTTCACGAGGTTGATGGATGATGTATTAATACCCTTCACCAACTCCTTTGTGGTGGTATATTTGGATGACATCTTCATCTTCAACAAAACTTAGGAGGAGCACATACAACAAATTCAGCAGGCTTTGAGCACTTTGCGGCAACACAAGCTATATGCCAACCTGGAAAAATGATCTTTTGGCATGAACAAGGTCCAATACTTGGGCTACATTGTTGATGAGCATGGGGTACATGTTGATCCATCTAAGATCCAAGTCATCCATGACTGGTCAGCCCCGACCACACTAACCGAGCTTAGGAGCTTCTTGGGATTGGCCAACTTCTACCAACGATTCATGTTGGGATTCTCCCATATTGCATGGGTCCTCAGCCAGATGACCAAGGGCGGTGGAAGGGAAAAGTTTGTGTGGGGGAAGGAACAACAACGAGAATTCAACGATCTGAAGCATTGCTTGTGCTCAGCTCCAGTACTCTCCTTGCTGATCTGCAACAACCGTTCGATATTGAGACTAATGCATCCGACTATGTTGTAGGCCCAATCCTCACTCAACATGGTCATCTGGTGGCATACCATAGTGAGATTAGATATTGTCCAAAAATACCCCACCTATGACAAATAAATGTATTCCATTGTACAAGCCCATCATCAATGGAAACATTACATTCTGGGAAAGGAGACAATCATCCACATTGATCACAAGCCTCTGCAGTTCATACAGACACGGGGGAAATTGCAGAACGATTGCCATAAAAAATGGTCCACCTACTTGTAGCAGTTTCATCTCAACATCGAGTATAAGACAGGGATCTCAAATCGTGTCACTGACTGCCTGAATCGACCTCACGTGGCTGCACTCATCACTGTTCTCCATTCCTATGGACATGAGGCATCCAAGTGGCCCCAACTTTATCAACAAGATCTGGAATTTTCCACCACCTATCAAATCTTGGGTACAGGCGCAACTGTCACCTATTTTCACATTCATGACAGACTATTATGCCATTTGGGCCATCTCTGTGTTCCTACAAATGAGCGTGCAAATCTGATCTAGGAATCCCACTATAGTCGGGTGGAAAAAATTCAACTTCCAAAAGGTTATCGTAATATTTCCCTCGACCCATCGTTAGTTGATGGACTGGTAAATCCGGTTCCATCCCCGGTCAGTCCGGTTGATCAGATGGTCAATCTAGTTTCCTCCTCGATTGGACCACAAACCCAAGTAGTTGATCCAGTTCCGTCATCGATCAACCCCACTCTTCATCAAAAGAGTGTAACCCAAGTGGTCGATCCGTTTTCATCCTCGGTCGATCCCACTCTCCCGTTAGAGGGTGACACCAAAGTGGTCGATCTGGTTCTCCCATCGGTCGATCCCACTCCTCCCTTGATGAGTGCGAAAGTGACTAATCCAATCCCTTCCTCAGTCAGTCCCACCCTTCATCCGAAGAGTGCCAAAGTGGTTGCTTCGGTTACATCATCGATCAATCCCACTCTTCCATTGAGGAGTGCCAAAGTGACTGATCCAGTCCCTTCCTCGGTCAGTCCCACCCTTCATCCGAAGAGTGCCAAAGTGGTTGCTCTGGTTACATCATCAGTCAATCCCACTCTTCCTTTGAAGAGGGACAAAGTGGTCGATCCAAGTCCACCATTGGTCGATCCTACTCTCCCTCTAGAGAGTAAACCTGATACTACCCATGTTTTTCTCGTTGATACAAAATCTACCGTGCCGGGGGGCATTCCTCATTCTCCTGCGAAACCCCCTACAAGTAATGAGGCCATCCTTTTTGAATGGGGTGCGCTAACTAGACCTCGTCTTCCCTCTCAGATTCCTTTCCAGATTACAGTATAGGTTTGTGGTCGGAACGTTCCTCAAACGCTGATAGATGAAGGTGCGTCCGTTAGTATTTTGTCCTCTGTTGGTTAGCACACTTTGGGTTGTCCTCAGCTTGCATCGGTTACACAAAATCTGTTGGCTTTTAACAGAAGAACCAGTCAACCTTTAGGGACCCTTCCTCAGTTTCCTGTAACTTTGGGAGGGAAAACTGTCTTTATTGATGTCATGGTAGTTAGAGACCCCTTGGATTTCGCTTTACTCCTTGGGCGGGATTATGTCTATGCCATGAAAGCTATTGTATCCACTCTTTTCTGCGTGATATCTTTCCCTCATGATGGAAGAATTGTGACTATTGATCAACTTTCATTCATCGGTCCTGACTGGATTACCTCCCTAAATGGTTCTTATATGCAGACAATGTCGCCCTTGCCACATGTTAATTATGTGGCATTGTCTCCCATGACTTCAACTTCCGATGATTTAGATCCAGTAGTTGACATGGTGATCTCTTCGGTAGGGATATTGGAGCCTGATCTCCTCACCCCTGTCGAGACCCTCGACATGTGTTGCTTCCAGAGAATTTTTCTTCCATCTAGTGAACATCTCTTGGAAGCCATGATCGAGTTTTGTCCCTTGACATGGTGTTCTTCCAGAGCATTATCCTCTTGGAAGCCATGATCAAGAAGAAGCCACGAGCATAGTTTCTCTTCTCTGTAGCAAGCTCGTTAAAAAATGAAACAAAGGCTTTGAGCATAGTTTTCCTCTCTGTAGCAAGCTCGTTAAAAAATGAAACAACAATCTGGGGATTGAACCCGGAACCTTGAGCATAGTTCTTTTTCTGTGTCTAGCTCGTTAAAAAATGAAACAATTACCTCTCCCTTCAAGTTGAGTCTTTCGCCAGATCTCATAGATGTCGAGTCGAGTCTTTCGTCAGGTCTCATTTTTGAACCTTCATTTCATCCACCTGTATCCTTTTTCTCCATCTAGCAAAGAAATTGGTGACAACCTCAAAGTCGATGAATGAATTGAAGCTTGGGGGGCATGTCTCCAGCCTTTGATGATCATTCTAGAGTCAAGCCACTAGCTTTCAAGCTGGGGGAAGAGTACCAACCTTAGTCTTTGTTCTTTCTCGTGCTCGTAAATACATGAGAATGCATCTGGGTAAACTTTTATCTCTTTTTTGGACCTGTATGGATACACGAAAAAGGAACCCCTTGGAGTCGTCTTTAAGCTATTTTCAGACTCTCTAAACATGAAAAGATTGTCGAGTGATCTTGCTTCCTTTCACACTCGTTAAAAGGTTTGAAAGGGCGTCTTTCGAGTGATAATTTATCTCTTTTTCGGCCTCGTGAGACTAACATTACGAAAAAGGACAACAATGGAGTCGTCTTTAAGTTCTTTTTCAGACTCTCTAAATATGAAAAACCGCCGAGTTTACCTTCTCTGGACTCGTTAAACAATCATACATTGAAGGGCCCATATGGGACCAAACTCTTACTTCTTCTAGTTCATTAAATAAAGGAAGAGGAACTTACCGAAGGTGAGTTATATCGAGCATGTGTTACCCTCCTTGAGCTCGTTAAATTAAAAAGAGGTACTCCTCTATCTGGATGGGGGAAAAAATTGAAGGAAGCAAACCAAACAGTTTTTGAGAACATTACCAGTAACTCTTAGAGTTGCCCTTGAACATGACACTTTGTCTTTGCGCACATATGAATCCACTGAACCTCTGCACTAAACCAATACTCTGAGTTTTTCTTACTCCTTTGGGTCACCGGACGAAAGTCACAGTATCCACTGCATCATCGTGTTTTGGTCCATGTCATGTTTCTGCTGTTGTGCCTCAGTGTTCAAGGGAAGTATCCGCCTCGAGAGTTAGCCATCACAAATATCTTGTCTCAATACCCGTGTCAATCCATGTTCATTTGATCTACTAATTCACATCTCTGTGTCAATTTCGTGTCGTTGATGGGGGATACATCAAGGCCCTCCTGCGACGAGTCTATTCCTGTCGACTTCAACACATTATTCGGGAACTAGAATTAGAAACTAGTTAGTACCTTGGGACCTGCATGCCTCAATGGCAAGCCTCCTCGCATCCGACAGTGGGTTTACATCATTGACCTCTGATCGGATGATTCCATGAATGTTCGACTTCAGCTCATCTATTCACATTCGTTGGAATGTACTAGAGTACCTTGGGAATCATTGACATTAATGATGATTTCCCTCGCGCTTGTTAACAATTTACATCATTGACCAGTAATCAAGTGGTTTCTTCCATGTTCGACATCGGGACATCTATCCACATGGTTATATTCGTACTACATCTGGATCGGTAAGAAGACCCTGGGTTGAGTCATCACTCTTGTATGTACTTTTCCTAGGTCGCGATGGAGTTTCTCTTGAACAATGACACATATATTGTCACATAGATCCACTTTGTATTGGTCGTGGCTATGTCTTGTCATCTCGTAGATCCACTGTGTATTCTTCGTGGCTACGATCAGTTCAGGTCATGGAAGTATAGATCCACAGTGTATTTTCAGTGGCTATACCTTTTTGTCAATATAATTATGGATCCACAGTGTATTAATGGCGTCCATACCTTGAAAGTCTCTATCACTCAAGCATAGGTGTGCCTGCCTTGAGTTTGAAACATGTCATAACATTTGTTTGATGGTTGTTTGTAGCTTCTACCAGGTTCTCTGAGTCCATGCCCTTGCTTTAAATATTTGTAAAGTGTTTCAACCAACATTCTCTCTTCTAACCTCACACTTTAGGGGGCATTCTGTTACACATGAAATTTGCACACCTAGGTACCTCGCCCTAAGTGTGGTAAAGTGTCATATAAGTGTCTCATACACCTTGACACCATGGAATAGCCTATGTCACAATCCCTAGTCAATGTGGAGGAGGGATATTTTACATGAAGGCCAAAATACCAAGTACA
>JZKD02S1605304.1:52408-71389 GCA_000966675.3 Picea glauca | reverse complement strand
CTCCTGCCTGGTCATTTTCAAAATTAAGTATGACATAAATCACTCACTCAAATTTGAGATATCATATTTCACACACACACACACACACACACACATATATGTTTCTTTAAATTTCTAGGAATATGTAACACATTTTAGTAATTTTTTTTATATAAATGTCATAAAATTGTGTTCACTACTTTCTTTCTACTCAAACGTATAGAGAGTATGTCATTTCTTGCATCTTTACCACATGTCCTTCATACTGTTTGCCACAAAGTCCCTTAAAATTAAAATAGTCCGCAAGCCCGCTTTTCAATTTGTATATCATGTAACTCTAGTTGCTCTTTGTAGGCCATGGAACAACAGAGGCCCAATTTCCAGCCCGCAGCCTGACAATCCGCGATCCAAAAACTGCCTAAGTATGGAATCAGGCCTTCGTGCAAGTATGGAATGAGGACTCCGTCCTTGCTCTATAAAATCTCATCCCCATAATTTTTTAAAGTAGATATTTTCTATGTATAGTTTATGGTCTCCACGAACCTATAATTTCATAAATTTCAATTTCTTGTGTCGAGCAGCCCCTATTTTAAAGAAAACTAATTCGGGAATGCTATTTATTTGGTCCTTTTCTCAACCGCCCTATGTAACAGACATTGGTACTATACTTTTTGTCATTTTCTTCACCAACATATGTAAAACCTATGTAAAGAAAACTAATTCGCGAATGCTAAATTTTTTGGACATGAGCCCCTTAAAATTCAAATAGTCCGCAAGTTCGATTGTCAATTTGTATATTGCGGAAATGCCAGTGCTATTTGTAGGACACAAAACAACAAAAACCTGATTTTTAGGTCCCCCAGCCCGAGAACTTGCAATCCAAAAACTGGCTAAGTCGAGAACCTGCTCTTTTAAAGAAAACTAATTCGGGAATGCTATTTTTTTCATACTTTTGTCCACCAACCTATGTAATAGATGTCAGTACTATTTTTTTTTTGTTTTTTTCTCCACAGGCATATGTAAAAAGAAAAACTAATTCGGGAATGCTAAATTTGTTTTAATTAATTATAAATTATTTTATCGATAAAAAGATAAGTTATTGAGTTTATTATTTCAATTTCGTTATTCGACATGAGCCCCTTCAACTTCAAATAGTCAGCAAGTCCGATTGCCAATTTGTATATCATGGAACTCTAGGTGCTATTTGTAGGCCACGGAACAACAGAAGCCCAATTTTCAACCCGCCAGACTGACAACCCGCGATCCAAAAATTCAAATAGTCCACAAAATAGCTTGTCAATTTGTATATCACGAAACTCTCGGTGCTATTTGTAGCCCACGAAACAACATAAGCCCAATTTTCAGCCCGTAACCCTGACAACCCCGACATTTTTCAGCTCTATATATCTACTTAATCAAATTACATATTTGATTTTTGTAGGCCACGGAACAACAGAAGCCCAATTTTCAACCCGACAACCCAAGAACTTGCGATCCAAAAATTCAAATAGTCCGCAAGACCGCTTGTCAATTTGTATATCGCGGAGCTCTCGGTGCTATTTGTAGGCCACAGAACAACAGAAGCCCAATTTTCAGCCCAACACCCCGACAACCCGGAATGAAGCTTCTATGCATGCTCTATATATCTACTTAATCAAATTACATATTTGATATTGATAATTTGTCCTGTCCACGAACCTATAATTTCATATATTTCAATTTCTTCTGTCCAGGAGTCCTTGTTTTAAAGAAAACTAATTCGGCATTGCTATTTTTTTATGCTTTTCTCCACGAACCTATGTTATAGACGTTGGCCCTTAAATCTCAAATAGTCCACAAGTCCGATTGTCAATTTGTATGTCGCGGAACTCTGGGTGCTATTTGTAGCGCACAAAACAACACAAGCCCAATTTTCTGCCTGCCAGCCCGACAACCCCCATGCTCTATATATCTACTTAATCAAATTAGATATTTGGTATCTATAATTTATGCTGATGCTAATTTTTTTGTAACATACGTACACCCTTAAATTTGAAATAGTCCACAACTCCAATTGTCAATTTGTATGTCGTGGAACTCTGGGTGCTATTTGTAGGGCACAGAACAATAGAGTCTGATTTTCAGCGCGCCAGCCCGATAACTTGCGATCCAAAAAACTGCCAAGTATGGAATCTCTAAATAGTCTGCAAGACCGCTTGTCAATTTGTATATCGCAGAACTCTCGGTGCTATTTGTAGGCCACGAAACAACAAAAGCCCAATTTTCAGCCCAACACCCCGACAACCCGGAATGAAGCTTATGCTCATGCTCTATATATCTACTTAATCAAATTACATATTTGATATGTATAATTTCTCCTGTCCACGAACCTATAATTTCATATATTTCAATATCTTTTGTCCAGGAGACCTTGTTTTAAAGAAAACTAATTCAGTATTGCTATTTTTTTTTATGATTTTGTCCACGAACCTATGTTACAGACGTTGGCCCTTAAATCTCAAATAGTCCACAAGTCCGATTTTCAATTTGTATGTAGCGGAACTCTAGGTGCTATTTGTAGCGCATGGAACAACACAAGCCCAATTTTCTGCCTTCTACCCTAACAACCCCCATGCTCTATATATATACTTAATCAAATTACATATTTGGTATCTATAATTTATAATGATGCTAGTTTTTTTGTAACATACGTACGCCCTTAAATTTGAAATAGTCCACAACTCCAATTGTCAATTTCTATGTCGCGGAACTCTGGGTGCTATTTGTAGGGCACATAACAACAGAGTCCGATTTTCAGCGCGCCAGCCCGATAACCTGTGATCCACAAAAATGCCAAATATGGAACCTCTTTCCCATACTTTATAAAAGTACATATTTCGTATCTATAAAACTAAATATCTACTTTATAAAATTACAAATTTCATATGTATAATTTATGATGTCCAGGAACCTATAACTTGATAAATTTCAATTTCTTTTGTATCCGTCAACCCTTGTTTTAAAGAAAACTAATTCGCGAATGCTAATTCTTTTGTGTTTCCATGTACTTCAACTTCCTGCCCACGTGTCTGTACGAGGTCGCATTTATTCCCATTCCAACCTGGCAGGGACTAAGTTGCCATGCATCACTTGTTACAATAAGTTTTGGTCCAATAATATAAGTTTGTAATGATATAAGTTCGCAATGATTAATTGCTTAGCTCAACTACTAAATGCCACTGCACCATAATAATATTTGTTACCTCAAAATCAATCATTATTACACGACTATAATTATTACAATAAGTTATTTGGTCCAATGATATAAGTTTATAGTTATTTATTGCTTAGCTAAACTACTAAATACCAATGCAACATAATAATAATTTTTACCTCAATCAATTAATGTACCACTGCAACATAATAATAATTTTTACCTCAATCAATTAATGAAACTTGAAACATATGTCCCATAACAAATTTTCTTCTTTATTATTAAATCACAAGCCCATGCCTCTAGCTTCAAAATTTAAAACCAAAACATGTTGTTAACTCTAATGGACAATGGATAGTAGGTTTCTATAAGTGGAGTAAAGTATTACCTCGTTTGTAATATATTTTTTTAATTATAGCACAAACCCATGCCTTTCCAACAACATTATGCTATTAAACAATATTAGACAATAATAAATCACAAGTTCATGCTTCTCTAATGTCAAAATGAAAACCAAAAACATTATGTTATCAAATAATATTAGACATGGGATAATGGGTGTAAATAAGTGAGTAAGAAATTAGTTAGCTTGCACTAAGTATAGGGATATAGGGACCAGGGATGGAATTTGATAGACAAACTGTTTATCAGAAGGCGATTTCCTTGTCAAATATGCTAAAAATTTATAATGACTGTCAACATTCTTTGTTTAAACTATGAAAACGGGTAAGGGAGTTGTCCAAATTGTCAAATTTGACAAGTGGTTTCATTTTGAAATTCCTACCTTGATAGGGACTCTTTGTAACAAGGTCAGAACTCTATTCACTCCATGTATGTTGGCTAATTTATTTTGAAAATGGGAGAAGTAGATTAGTGTTGAAGGTATGAGTATTTGTGCATAAGCTAGAATAACTTCTTTATGTCATAATAGAACATTGCAACGATGATCAAATTTGGTGATATTAATATTTATTTATATTTTCACTAATTGTGGGAGTAAATTAAAAACATATATCTAAGCTGACATCTTGATTGTGATCATGATTTAAAACATTGTCGTTGTTTTTTTATAAGCATACAATGTATTATATAAAAAAATTAGATAATATATATCATTTAGTATTTCCTTAGAACCATGATGAGAACATGCATTTATAACATAGTTACAATTAAACCTTAAGTTAGAGACATAATGAGAACATGCATGTATAACATAGTTACAATTAAACCTTAAGTTAGAGCCATGATGAAAACATGCATGTATAACATAGTTACAATTAAACTTTAAGTCAGAGCCATGATGAGAACACACATGTATAACATAATTACAATTAAACTTTAAGTTTTATTTAAATTTACTTCTTTATTAAACATTTATATTTATTTATCATCTAAAATTTACATGTTATTGTAATAATATAACCAACAAAGTTAACTAATATTACAAGAGTGTTATTATCATCATTGAAGATGAAACTTGAGATATGCATTCCAAAAAATTTATACCAATTTTACTTTTGACGTCACATAACAAGATCATGGCCTTCCCAACTTATAATTGAAAATAAAAACATTATGTTGTCAACAAACAATAGATAGAGGATATGGTGCAAAGAAGTGCAAGGAAGAGATCACCTTCTATGTGCTAGGTGCACAACCAACATCATACAAGAGCGTCATAATCAATAATGAAGAAGGAACTTCAGACGCAACATCTATATTTGAGCCCTAAGCTTTGCTTAAGTTTTATTTTTTATTTTTTTAAAATTTTAGATTTAGTCACTACTTGACAGTGTTACATGTTCTTGCAATATTATAGTTACTTGCTTAATTAATGAATATAACCAAAGTGCCAATGTTACTAGCAAATATGGAACTTGAAATTTGTTACTTGTAAATATATTACTTTGTTGTTAAACCATACACTCATATCCTCATGAACTTAAAAATTAAAAACCAAAATCATTATGTTATTACCAATAATACTAGCTAGCTAGGAGATACAAAAGTGCAAATGAGTGAGAGGAAGGGACCACATAGCTACTAGGTGTAAATCCGATAATGCACTCTTTGTATCAAGTTCAATAATCTATATACCCAATGTACAATAATTTCTTAGATGAGGAAAAAAAAACCATAAACATATGAATGTTTTGTGTTATGTTAAAATTTGACCATCGAATAAATTGTAAACATAAATAAAATTTAAATCCTACACTCCATAAATTTTTTCTTTGCTATCAAATCACAAACGTACATCATTTTCAATATCAAATTTCCTTATATCAAATTAAAAACTAGAAATATTGTGTTATCAATGATACTACTAGAGATATTGTGTCATCAATGATACTAGATAGAGAGGCCTACACAAAGTAACCCCAACACCACACAATCTTTGTACTTATAAAGTATTTTCTTTATGATATCGGTGGATGAAGAGCCTAGCAATGGAGTCTTCATTTGTCAAAGAACATCCATATACAAGCTAAAGAGCTTAACTATAGAGTTTTGGTCAAGTCAAATTAAAGTTTTGGTCAAGTAAAAGAAAATCCATGTACACACTAGAAGAATCCTTGCTATGCTAGAACTTAGGTACCTAATCTTTATGGAATTGTATTTAAGGAGAATATTATCAACAATACTTTTTTTTCGCAATTTGATGTAAGATATGTTTAACAAAGGGTTTATGATGTAGATCAAGCGCCTCTAGGGTTTTGCAGTCAACTCCCCTTTATGCTATCGACCCCCTCCTCACCCATTACATTGAATCGAAGCTCATGGAATTCGATGAGGGGGCGAAAGCCCCCCCATATTGCAATGTTGCAACTCGTGAAATGAATGAAAACGAAAGTGTGCAACCCCCTTTTGATACGCCGATGCACCTCATAGATAAGCTACTGTAGGAAGAGCTAGGTCATGTTAGGGACCTAACCTCCCTAACCCCTCACGTAGGTAGAATAATATAATTCCATGTAACAAAGACCAATAATAATAAGGCCTAGCAATAGGGAAGAATAAGTCAAATGTAAGAAGACCTAATAGAAGCTTCCGCTTCTAGAATGATCTTCCTCTAGATTGTTCTTTTGAATAGATAGATTGAATATAAATAGAAGTAGAGGGTATGAAAAATCTTGTCTTGGAGATTATTGTAATAGAGCTCTGCTCTGCTGGAGGTTTCCCCCTCGAAGAGGCAAGTGAACATTGTTATCATTAATCAAGACGCTCTTTCTGGTGTTATTATGGTATTATTCTGGTTATATCATTGTTGCTCTACGATTTCTATGCTAAAATGTTTTTTTTCTGCATACTATTTTATATCTGGAATACTACAAGTGGTATCAGAGCACCTTCCTCGGCAGAAAATTGTTGGTTAAAGTTTTTTCAGGGTAGAGACGTATTCCGGCGTCTTAAATCTACAAAGATCTGTCATTATGCACATAAAGCCACGGTCGGGGAGTCATACACGCAGGAAATACAAGTGGTAATTAAGCGCACATTTGTTGACCACCCTTGTAACCCATGTTGGTAACCCTTCAAGTGGTAGCACATCGGACAACACCTGTATATGGATCGACCTAGATCTCCCAAATCCCTCCATAGATAAACCGATTGACCTCCTGACTGCTATAGTGCCACCAAGAACAACACTAGGGAAGATACTCTCTAGTACCTAGGTAGTCGGGTAGTACGACTAAGGGCACGGTCTAGCCTCCTTAGTTGGTGCCCTGAGATATTGGGCCAAGTACTAATGTTGGACTTGACGCGTATATCAGAGACCTATAGCACAGGGCAAACCCATGTCTGTAGAAACCCTGAATATCCTACCCCTAGGGATGAAAACAAAAACATAACAAACAAGATCTATTGTCGCACAACTATGTCTTCTGCATTGTGGTTGTGAAATTACTACACATTTCTTCCTATTAAGCATTTGGGAATTTCATCACTGCAGTATTATTCAGGCCGTGGTATAACTCTACAGGAGTAAAAAAAAAACAAAAAAGTATAGTGGTCCCACTGACACACTTATTTGGGACCTATCCCACTGGGTTCCTCTCTTAGCTTCGATTCCAGTGATACCTATTATTTTTAACACAATTTTTTTGTGGACCCGAGCCTTGTTCGACACCCTTATTTAGCCCCTATCCCATTAGATCCTCCTTTTCGCCCTGATCGCAGTGGTACCTATCATTTGACACCCTTATTCTCAGTGGTCCCACCCACCTCTCCAGACCCCTTTTGTTTCCCCTATACCATTTGCCTGCCCATTTTTCCAAATGACTACCATAAGAGCCCAAGAACTCAATACCTTGATTGTTGACATCCACCAGAAATAGGAAGACATCAAGACTATCAATGCCAACCTTAGCTCAATCAATTCGGATATTGAGATCCTCAAGGAACAATGTTCCCACATCAAAGATCTCAAATCCACCTTTGAACACGTCATGGGCCGTTCATAGAACCCTTCCTCTTTTGAACAACCATCTTATCAGGATGACCATGACTCTTCCCATTACCAAGGTCCTCATACTACCCACTTTTCTAGAGACCTCTTCCCTCCCATAATTGAGGTGTACAAATTTGATGGATCAGATCCCACAGGTTGGGTCACCCAAATGGAACATTATTTCTCTTTGCATGGCATTACTGATGATTTATCCAAGCTTCGTTATCATGTTCTATATCTGGATCCAGAACAATGGCAATGGTGGTAATGGAGAAAAAAGGCACGCCAAGGGTATGTTGCTTAGACACAGTTCATGGTCGTACTTTATGACCGCTTTGACTTTGACACCCACCATTTAGGTTGTTTGACCAAGTTAAAGCAGTGATCCGCAGAATCTTTTAATGACTATGGTTGAGTTTTAAATTGCATGTGTTAATTAACCCTTTTAAGAAGCTTAATGAAAGAATGAGGAAAAGAGAGGAATTATGACAACCATATACACATATGCATATCTGAAATGAAGTAATAAACTACAAACCATAACAAGAGAATTGATAATGGAGTTCGGCACAACGTTTCCTACGTCTCCGGGCCTTTGTCTCTGTGGGGGAGGCTTCTTTATTTCTGTTCAAAAGCTCAAAAGTACATCGCAACAGTGCCAATTGGCTACAAGATTGATCTGGTCATGTTTTTCCAGATCTCTAGAACCTAGCAAAAAAAACGGCACACAAAAGGGATGTCCGGAGCTCCCAGAAATGGCCCGCAAGCGTCTGCTCCTCAATAGCTTCCCTGCATAAAAATGGCTTTGGCTTGGCTTCCCTTCAGCATAAATCTACTCTGACTATCTTCCATTGCCTCATATAGGCCTGGTTTTTATAGATTTGAAGTTGGTTATCCATCCCCAACTTCCTCCCAAAATTTGGGCTCCAAAAATACCCAATATCTCCCAAAAATGGATAAAATCCTCCATTAACAGGCTTAATATCAATAAAGAAATCCAAAACATAGTATAAAAACCACTTTTGTATAAAATTATGGGCGTAGCCCCCTTTTGGCGCGCTCCTGGTCATATGGGAGGCGACCATGTGGTCGGGCGCTCCACCGGTTGTGCGCTGGCCCCCTTGTCCAGGCTGGCTCCTGGTCATCAGGCGCTTGCATAGGATCGTGGCTTATCAACTTACTTGTGCGTATGGTGCTCCTTTCCCGTAATCCTTGGTCATATGTGGTAACGGTATAGGACCGTGTCTCGTACCCTGCGCTAACAACTCAACAATAAGCCCCAGGTTACATGGAGCCGCCCAAGACCTCGTGCTAGAGGTTATACACGGTCTGCACCTCCTTGTGGTCATACGCAAGCAATGAAACCAAGGGCTGGGGCGAAGCCCCAGCTCTTTCCGCCTCTGACAAGACTTTTGATTAAACTTAAATACATATATTACCATATACATATTAAGTCACACCAGTGGAGCGGGCGGTTAGCTCGGTCCTGCCAGTTCGTAGCTTGGACGAGGTCGGGGGTTCGATTCCGGTGGAGACCCCAAAATTTTACACAACACCGAAAGCCAACCACAGGGTGCCACATGGCAGCCCATGACTGGGCCACGTGGCACCTCTCCATTCGTCGAGAATGATGCCACTTGTCGAGCGTTGATTCGTCCACCTGCCTGCCACGTACTCTGCCATCTGTCACCGTACCTGCCCAGTCAACCTGTTGACATCATCCATGCCATGTCAGCCTGTGCCACATGTCACCCTTACAGTGGTGACACGTGTCACCCTCTGACTGGTCCAACTATACCTGTCGTATGCTCCATCACCTGCCACATGTCGTCACTAGAAGCTGCCACGTCCGCTGTACGGCCATACGACCTGTACAGTCAGCCTACCACATGGCACTGTACGGACTGTACAGTCACCCATTTTTTTGCTTGTGTGGTTTTTTGGACAGAATGCGATATCTTTCGCATACGAAGCCCGTTTGACGAAGTAAATATATGGCCGGAATCAGGAAGATGAGACGGACGCAATGGCACTAGTTTCGTCGAATTCCGAGCACTTTCATTTTTGAGCCTTTTTGATCCCTGTTAGGCTCCTAGATCCGATTCTGGATCAAGCAGTCTGGGACAGTGGAAGACTTTATTGCTGCATTTGAGCACTTGGCTTTCATAATAGAGGGCATGTCAGATGCTTTCTTTAGGGAGTGCTTTATCAGTGGCCTCAAAGATGAACTTCGTGCCCGTGTTCTCATGGCACGCCCCCAGACTTGGTTGGAAGCTACTCAATGAGCCAAGGAAGCACAACATATTTTATCCTCCAAGACCCGCAAACCATCCTTTCCTCCTCGCCCTAAATCCACCAATTATACCCCTCCTGCAACTCCCCTTAAGATCCAGGAATTAACCAGGGCTGAAATGGATGAACGTCAACTCAAGGGTCTTTGTTATAATTGTGATGACAAATATTTTCCCGAGCACAAGTGTAAGGAACAAAAGGCTTTTATGGCTGTGACTAAGGATATTTTTGAAGAAAGGTTGTTGTTCCACTTGTGGAGGAACTACCAATGCCATCTGATATGACCCCACCCTATGATCCACCAGACTTTGACCCGATGATTTCACTTAATGCCCTCACAGGCTTCTCTACTCCCTAGACTCTCAAATTAATTGGTTACATCAAAAATAAGAAATTCATCATCCTTGTGGACAGTGGTAGCACCCATAATTTTATTCATCGCCACATTGCCCAAGAAGTCAATTGTTACATATGTGTCGTCAATAATTTTCAAATCATGATTGCCAATGGCGGTTCCATGAAATGTGGGGGATGATGTGAAAATGTGCGACTTCAAATTGGTCAGTATCGCCTAAAATGCCATATGTTTGCTATAAACATGGGTGGTTGTGACATTGTTCTTAGTGTTGAATGGTTACGCACTCTAGGACCCATTCTCATGGATTTTAAGGACTTAACCATGCAATTCCAATAGGAGGGACACCGATATATGTTCCAAGGCATCACATGAGGCTCCCCTGAGATCATCAGTTCCCATCGCATGGAAAAGCTCCTCAAAAAAGGTCATTCGAGCATTATATCTCAAATCCACTCCATTCATGTTGTTGAGACATCTTCTGTGCATCCCGACCTCCAATCTATCCTCTCTCACCACCAAGTTGTTTTTATCACTCCCAAAGAACTTCCCCCTTCGTGTGGAGTCCATGATCATTCCATCTCTCTCATCCTGGGAAGTCTTCCTGCCAATGTTCGGCCTTATCATCATCCCTTTGCCCAGAAGAATAAAATTGAGAAAATTGTTCATGAATTGCTAGAAGTGGGTGTTATCCGTACCAGTACTATCCCTTATTCTTCCCCTGTGGTCATGGTACTCAAGAAAGAAGGTACTTGGTGCATGTGTCCTGATTTCTTTGCCCTCAACAAACTCACAATCAAAGACAAATTCCCCATTCCTGTCATTGCTAACCTCTTGGATGAATTGAGTGGTGCTCAGTACTTCACCAAAATGGATCTACGTTCTGGCTACCACCAAATTCGTATGAAAGAAGAAGACATTCCCAAGACTACATTTTGCACTCATGAGGCTCATTATGAATTCTTGGTAATGCCCTTTGGATTGTGCAATGCTCCTTCCACTTTCCAAAGTCTTATGAATCATGTCTTCCGTCATTTTCTCCATCATTTTGTCTTAGTTTTCTTTGATGATATTCTCATCTATAGTAAAACTTGGCCATCCCATCTCTCCCATGTGAATCAAGTTCTCCATCTACTCTCTAAGCACCAACTTTTCCTCAAACAAACTAAATGTGTCTTTGGTGCCTTAGAAGTGGAATTCCCAGGTCATATTGTTGGCAAGGATGGTGTCCTAGTGGATCCTAACAAAATTGAATCTATGCAGGATTGACCTCACCCTAAAAATCTTAAGATCTTGCCTGGGTGTCTGGGTTTAATGGGCTATTATAGGAAGTTTGATCGAAATTATGAAAAAATTGTAGCTCATCTCACTTCTCTCCTTAAAAAGAATGCTTTCACTTAGACTTCAGTTGTGGATCATGCCTTCCAAGCCTTAAAAGATGCTATGTGTACGACCCCTTCCGTAGCACTTCCAAAATTCACCAAGACATTCGTATTGGAATGTGATGCTTTTGGGAAAAGAATTAGTGTCATCCTCATGCATGATAGCAGGCCTTTGGCCTTCACTAGCAAACAACTTTCAGAGTGACATTTGGGCCAATCCATTTATGAAAAGGAAATGTTAACTATTCTGCATGTTGTGGATCTCTGGCATCCTTATTTATTGGGTCAACGATTCCAAATCAAACTGATCATCAAAGTCTCAAGTATTTCTTGGAACAACGAATTTCATCCCCGGTGCAACAAAAATGGGTGACCATGCTATTTGGCTATGATTATGAGATCATTTACAAGAAAGGCAAGGAAAATGTTGTGGCTGGCGCTCTTTCCTGGAAAAATGAATAAGACGAGTCCCTTTTCTCCCTCTCCTTCATTGTACCAGATTGGCTCCAAGTTGTTCGTCAGGAATGGCTACAAGACCCCAAAATTTCTAGCATGCTCCACCAATTGCAACACAATTCTTCAGTTTCTCCATGATACTCTTGGCACAATGAAGAGATTCACTACAAAGGTCGTTTGTATTTATGCAAGCAATCACAACTTGAATCCACAGTGATTTTTGAACTTCATGCCTCACCCACAGCCAGACATTCAGGGTTTACCAAAACCTATCAATGAGTCACACGTTCTTTTTTCTAGGATGGTATGAAACAAGACGTCCGCACCTTTCTGGCTGAATGTGATGTTTGTCAACGCAACAAGGGAGAAACTGTCAAAGTTCTGGGCACACTCCAACCGCTTCTGATTCCCCCTACTATTTGGTGAGATATTTCTATGGATTTCAATGTGGACTTACCTAAATCGGGAAATAAGTCAGTCATCATGGTGGTCGTAGATCGTCTCTCCAAATATGATCATTTTTGTGCTCTTTAACACCCATTCACAACGGCCCTAGTGGCTCAAATATTCATGGAACATGTCTTCAAGCTTCATGGCATGCCTAATTCTATTGTATCTGATAGAGATCCCACTTTCACCAGTAATTTTTGGAAAGAATTGTTCAAGCTACATGGCACCCAATTGCATCTCAGCACTGCCTATCACCCCTAGACGGATGGCCAGACTAAAGTTGTCAACAAGTGTTTGGAAACATATTTGAGGTGTTTTTCATCTGGAGGCAAAACCGGTGGGCTCAATGGTTACCCCTAGTTGAATAGTGGTACAACACATCTTACCATACAACTACTCACATGACTCCTTTTAAAGCAATCTATGGTGAAAATCCCCCATCAGTTCTCTCCTATATGTCAGGGGTCTTGAAGGTTCATGAGGTTGACAACAATCTTACAGTCCAAGAGGCCATTCTTCGTGCCCTAAAAAACAATTTGGTCACGGCTCAAAATCACATGAAGCAACAAGCAGATCAAGTTCATTCCAAAAAACATTTTGTTGAAGGGGACCAGGTGTTTCTTCGACTACAAACTTGTAAGCATACTTCACTCAAAGTTGCACACTGTCAGAAACTTGCGCCCAAATTTTATGGTCCTTATACAGTTCTCAAGCGGGTGGGGTCGGTGGCCTATCAATTAGCTCTACCTAGTCAGTCGAAGCTCCATCCTGATTTTCATGTTTCCTGCTTAAAGAAGGTGATTGGAAATAAGTGCCAATCTCAAATTTGTCTCCTTGATTTGGATGAAGAAGGTTCCATATGGTTGCAGCCACAAGCAATCTTGGCCCAACGAGAGCGTCGTCTCTGTCAGTTCACCATCAAGGAAGTGTTAGTCCAATGGAAAGATACAACTCCAGAATATGCCACCTGGGAGCCGACCACCATTCTACAACAATTTCCTCATATTAAGCCCTGAGGACAAGGTTGTTCTTCAAGGGGGAGGGCATGTTAGGGACCTAATCTCCCTAACCCCTCATGTAGGTAGAATAATATAATTCCATGTAATAAAGGCCAATAATAATAAGACCTAGCAATAAGGAAGAATAAGTCAAATGTAAGAAGGCCTAATAGATGCTTTCGCTTCTAGAATGATCTTCCTCTAGATTGTTCTTTTGGATAGATAGATTGAGTATAAATAGGAGTAGAGGGTATGAGAAATCTTGTCTTGGAGATTATTGTAATAGAGCTCTACTCTGCTGGAGGTTTCCCCCTCGAAGAGGCAAGTGAACATTGATATCATTAATCAAGGCGCTCTTTCTGGTGTTATTCTGGTATTATTATGGTTATATCATTGTTGCTCTGCCATTTCTATGCTAAAATATTTATGTTTTGCATACTATTTTATATTTGGAATACTACAAGTCACGACAAAGGGATGGAGATGGATGTTGAATCCTCTCATCCAAAAGTGGCTCGCAACTAGCTACCAGGAAAATGTATTCCTCATGCCTCCACAACCCCCAGGTATGTGATAAGCTCCATTAGAGTAGGCGCTCAAACTCAATACAAGAGAGACCATGCTCTCATTGGTAAATTTCTAGGCCTATGGAACTATGAGAAGGATCTCATCAAATGGATCAATACCTGGTGGAAACTCAAAGGGAATTATGATCTTCAACTTGGATCCAAAGGATTCTTTATTGCCATCTTCCATAACCTGGAAGACATAGATATAATATTTGAAAAAGGCCCATATTTCTATAACTCTGCAGGTCTTTAACTTCGCTTCTGGACATAATACTTTAACCCAAAAAAAGAGGATTTCACATGTGCCCCAATATGGATTCAACTATACTCTTTGCCCCAAGAATTTTGGCTGGAAGAAATCCTTGAAGGTATTGGCAACAACCTGGGCATCTTCATCAAATCAACGGAGGAAACAAAGTAGAGTCGCTACACTTCCTATGCATGCATATGTGTTTACATGAACATCTCAAAGCCTCTGCCAGGCTCCATCAAACTAGAATATCAAGATGAAGAATGGGAGAAAACCGTAGATTATGAACACATTCTGTTCCGATGCTTAAAATGTCATGAGCATGGTCATCTTTTTCAAGACTGCCCTCTCAATGCTACCCCTGCCCCTACAATGAACCCTCAACATAAGACAAAAGATGGATTTACCCAACTACAAGGATGCTGATGCTAAAATCCAAGAAAAAATCAACCATCCCCCTCTGGTGCACCTTCTACCAGTAACTCTTTTTAAGTTCTCAATAACCTTTCTAAAGACTTTCCCCCTAATAGCTCTCTCCCATCGACCAGTAAATCTAACGCAAAGGCTAAATCTAAAGAAACCTTTGAACCAATCTTAGAACAAATCCTCCCTACTTCCCTGACTATCGCAGTCACAGAAGATCCCATCCTCAAGACATGAGGTGAAATGGACATCAAATGGGATGATTAGGAGCTAGCCTAAATAGACTTGGTAAGGATCAAGAAAGCTTACAAGAAATAAGAACTACAATCTTTCCCCTAGATCAACTTAGAATAGTTCATAAGGTTTAGCTCAACTCCACGACTGGAACCACTTCCAGATCCAACAATAGACTCGGTATCCATCAAGAACAACACAAAGATCCATGCAAACAGGTTAAAGAAGCAGGAAAAAGAGGTTAAAACTCAACACATAAACTAATACAGGATATTGGCAACTACTTGGTTAATTCTAGTCAAATTCAAAAGCTCATAGATGGCTTCTTCCCACCCCAAAATCCCTCTTCCTCATGAATATAATCTCGTGGAACTTAAGAGGTCTCAATGGAAGGACGAAACATAGAATCCTTCGAAGCAACATCATGATAGAGAATCCTGACATATTTCTTCTACAAGAAATCAAATGTGCAGACACAATAGCAGAATCCCTTCTATCTAAAAGCCTTCTATCTAAAAGTTGGAAGCACAACAACTTCATGTATACAGATTCCATAGGAGTAGTAGGAGGCATAACGATCCCATGGAACCCAATGACAATCATTATGGAAGATTTATCCTCTACCAGATGGACACTCTCAACTACTTATAAGATTATTGGCTCAGACAAAACAACGCTGATAACTAACGTTTATGGACTGCAAGACACTCATGAAAAAAGTAACTTCCTGAAAAGCCTCACTCACCTTGGCTCTTGACTGGCACTTGCAATTGGATTTTAAGTAGATATTTCAATCTAATCAAATCCCCAGAGGAAAAAAGAGGTGGGCTAAGGCGGCTTGACAAAGAAGCTGAAGCCTTCCAGAATTCTACTGAAAATCTTAGACTTATTGATATGGAATTCTGAGGCAGAATTTTCACTTGGTCCAACCGTCGATCAATCTCTAATCAAATTACCTGCAAACTAGATCGATTCTTAATATCTGAATCACTCATGATGGAAGGACATTTGATGGAAGCTAGTATCATCTCTGCTTCAGAATCAGATCACTGGCCAATCCAACTCTGGTTGGACACAAGAGGTCCTCCTAGGCACAAACCGTTTCATTTTGAAAAATTATGGCTTTCCCATCCGTACTTTCAGAATGCCCCCAATTGGTGGAAGAATGCAGAGGTAACTCATGGCACTCTCATGTACAAATTTCAACAAAAGTTAAAAAAACTTCAAACAACATCTCAAAATTTGGAACAAAATGATGTTTGGAAATATCTTTCAAGCACAAAAAGAGTTGGAACAGAAGATGCAAGAAATTCAACAAGAAATCAACCTTAATGGAAGATCCAAACAAATTCAAGAGTAAGAAGCTTCTCTACAAAAAAAGTCGAATGATTGTCATGCCCAGGAAGATATATTATGGCGCTAGAAATCCCGCGTGCAATGGCTTTGAGAAGGAGAAAAAAAACACATTTTTTTTCCACAAATCTATGATCCAAAGGCACCATATCAATAGAGTCACATGGTTGGAAAATGAGAAGAGTCACTCCATTCTGGATCATGCAGGAATAGAACATGAGCTCATTAATTATTACAAGTCCCTTCTTACTGAGCCCAACCCAAATCACACTACTGCTATATACAAAATAACTAGGCACATCCCAAATATTATCAATGCATATCAGAACACAACTCTTCTCCGTCAGATTTCTATTGAATAGGTAGATCAAGCAGTCAAAGAGATGCCCATTGGTAAAGCTCCTAGCCCAGATGAATTTACCACAGATTTCTTCCACTACTATTGGCCGATGGTTCGGGAAGAGGTTTGGCTTCTTGTGGAAGACTCACGTCGCTCCCAAAACATCCTCCCAGTGCTCAATGCCACTTTCCTTACTCTCATTCCTAAGGAAGAACACGTTTTTCATCCAAAGCAACTCAAACCCACCACCCTTTGCAACGCCATCTACAAAATCATAACTAAGGTAATTGCTCTACGCATCAAGCCTCTCCTACCTTTCATTATTTCAAATAAACAATCCAAATATGTAGAGGGAAGACAAATCCTTGATAGTGTAATTCTCTTTCATGAAGCAATACACTCACTCAAGTCTTCACGTACTCCAGGCATGATTATCAAACTAGACTTCACAAAATATTTTGATACAATTAGTTGGAAATACATGAAACAAATTCTTATAGCTTTTGGTTTTCAATCAGAATGGGTGAATTGGATCCTAAAACTCACTTCCACTACTTTCTTATCCATTCTCATTAATGGGACCCCTTCCAAGACCTTTACCCCTTCTAGAGAAATTAGACAAGGTGATCCCCTTTCACCGTTTTTGTTTGTCATCACGGTGGAAGGTCTCAGTCGCTACATCAAAGCCCATATCAATAATGGTAATGTTAGAGGTCTCTATCTTTCCAGTATCAACCCACCTGTCTCACACAGTCAGTTCGTCGATGATACTATGATGTTGGGTGAATCTACTGCTAAAGAATCGATAACCATTCACAACATCCTCTCAGACTTCAGTGCAACTTTGGGCATCTCTATCAACTAAGCCAAATCCCAAATTTTTTTCTTCAACACTCCAGAAGCAATTCAGAACCACCTATCCAACATCCTTAGTTTTTCTAGGAGCTCCCTTCTGTCCAAGTATCTTGATGTTCCCTTAATTGACAACTCCTTTCACATCAGCTCATGGGAACCTCTTCTTGACTCCTTAAAACAATGTCTTAGTTCCTGAACCTTTCGATCTTTAAACTTTCCTGGTCGGATCACCCTCTCAAAATCAGTTCTACAGGACATTCCTATCTATCTCTTCTCTACTTTGGTCGCCCCAAAATTCATCCTTAACTTTGTTAGATCCATCCAGAGGAAATTTCTTTAGCAAGGAAATAAGGAAGGTAAAAAATGGGCACTGGTGAAATGGGATGATCTATGCAAGCCCAAACACTCTGGAGACCTTGGTCTATGAGATCCATGCACTCTTAACCAGGTAATGGGAGCGAAGATATGGTGGAGATGGCTCACACATCCTTCAGAACTGTGGGAAAAAACTTTGGAGATATAAATATGGAATTGAGGAAAACAATCTCATTTGCCTCAACAATCTAATTCGCGGTTCCTCAATTTAGAACATTGCGTGGAACAATCACACACTTGTACAAGATCATGGTTTTGGGGAAATAAGGAATGGTCAAACTGCACTTTTCTGGTCGGATTCTTGACAACATATCTCCCCTCTCAACTCCAAGGAAATTATGTAAAACATTTATCAAAGTATGCAACATCGAGCCACCTCTACAGTTCAAGAATTTTGGAAAGACCACTCAATTCACTCTTTTTGGAGAGAATGGAAAAAAAAAACTATCAAGAACTTGGCCTACCCTCAGATTGCAACATGATGCCTTGGACTGCATAGGTGGTCACTCAAAAGATACGCATCCACCATGAACCAGGCATTCTTCGTTGGGGTCACACCTCCAGAGGAGTATTCTCTATCAAAGAATCCTACATCCTCAAATCTAAGCATCAACTTTTGGAAAAGGAAGAAATCCGAAACAAAATCTGGAAAGCAAACTTGTGGTCCAAGGTAAGCACTTTCCTCTAGCTTTCAGTCCAAAATCACATTCTCACTAGGGAGAATTTGTGCAAAAGAGGGTTCAGAGGTCCCTCCATTTACCCATTGTGCCATGCACATGAGGAAACCACAAAACACCTTCTTAATCAATGTGAGTTTAGCTTTGTTATTTGGGAACAAGCCACTCAAATCATGCATAGATCAGATAGAGAACCAACAAGTATCAAGACCACTATTGAGCGATGGAAAATTCCAGTTTTTAAAACCCTATCCTCAATAGAATTTGGCAATTAATTCTTGGGTTTGTCATTTGGAATTTGTGGAAAGAAATAAACCGAAGGATTTTTCATTCAGTGATCCACACAT
>JZKD02S1605304.1:16829-46818 GCA_000966675.3 Picea glauca | reverse complement strand
ATTCAGCAGCATATTGCACCATTGTTGTTGTGATAATTGAATTCGAGTGATGTAGAAATCTTTCCTAGCTGGATGAAGAAAAAGATAAATGAAGCAGTTACAGGGTAGTCACAATGAAGAGGATCATGGTGTTGAAGGTCAATTGAGGTGGGTTGATTCATACAGGCCCTTCATGTTATTCTATTTAGTCTGAAGAAGTTAATCTATTATGGAATTGAAAGTTCTTCCATCTTATCGCATTTATTAAACTGCAAGGCAGCTCTTGGTGTGAGCAATATTTTCCATGACATCACTTGGTGCAAAAACAAAAGAGTACTCAACTCATATTAAATAGCCCATGCGCTGAAATCGAAATGATAGTTAAACTAGATATGGACTACCAACCCAGGCATGAGATCCTCGTAATAACAACTTAGATATCAAATACCACAAAATTTGAGTTAACAAAGGTAAACCTTAAAATGTGCAACCCAGGCATGAGATCCTCATAATAACAACTTAAATATCAAATACCACAAAATTTGAGTTAATAAAGGTAAACCTTAAAATGTGTTTCTTGAAGAAACCATTTGATCCACAAGTCAAGTATCACAACAATGGAGTTAACAAAGGTAAACCTTAAAATGTGTTTCCCTATTAAATCATTTTATCATCAAGTGAGTACCACAAGGTAAGATTTAAGGTTTGTTAAACCTAGGCACATGTTTATGTCTGATTTTATTTTTTTTCCCTTCATGATGGTGGAAAGCATGGAAAGCCCACCCTCGGACAATATTATGATAACACTCACCCCTTAAGCAGGTGGGGGCAGATTACAGAACTGGTTCGTTCAGGAATAACACTGCGGCCGACTCACAAGCGGTTGCCTATCTGGTTCGAACCGGTGACCTCCTTCTGACAAGTCACTCAAGACAGTCCTTTTGTAGATCAAGCTACTTTAGGTAGCTATCCAAAAATTAATCTATGAACAAAATTATTCGTTATTTGTTATGAGAAGTCCATTTAAAGTTTGTCATAAAGGCTAAGTACAATATGGCAAATTTTGATAACAAATGGTCCAACCCTGTGATACCAAGTAGTCCATACTGGTCTTATTTGTCAAAGTTCGTTAAGTGTACCTAAGAATAAGGTAAACATTTGACTTAAAGGTGGAATTAAAAACCCATAGCAATACCCTTACTACAATGCTTCATATTTCTGTGAGTAAACAATCATTGACACAGGGTGAGGATGAGAGAAATTTCAAGCTATCATCCCATTGTCATATGCTCCGTGGATGACGTAGTTTCTTCTATTTTTGTAATACTACAGCATTCAAATCAATTTTTTCTTTTCCTTCTAGATTTTTCATTCAGATTTAGTAATCATTGAGTTTCCTTTTAGATTTTTCATTCAGTAATCAATAAAATACTCAATGATTGTATTTTGCTTAGAAGTTGGTTTAAGAAATGTGCCTCATGGCTGGGACTTGACTCGAGAATGGCACTTGCTTTACCCTTTTTAAAGAAGACATGGCATTTGAGTGGAACAAACCACAAGGGGGAACAATGATGAACAACTCCATATTATATTCGAACTTCACCATTGAACCAACACTGGAAAGTCAATATTTTGAACCAACAACTATATCTTATCAATGGCTTGTATTGATTGAAATAAAACCATCATAATATTTTAAGAATATATTAAAATAAAATAATAGTTAATTAAAATACTTAGTATAACATCCAAATATAACATTTCTGAAGTTATAAAATATTTGATTAACTTATTTTGAGAAGGAATATATTAAAATAAAATAATAGTTAATTAAAATACTTAGTATAACATCAAAATATAACATTTTTTAAGTTATAAAATATTTGATTAACGTATTTTGAAAGTTTAGTGAATTCCAAATGTAAAAAGTAGGGTTTTAATTTAAATAAAAACAATTATTTAATTAGAAAGATTTATGTGTAGCAAAGATAACAAAAATGAACAATTTATTTTAAAATAATGATCATTGAATTTCAATCATGAATAATATACTATGTCCATGGAAACCCCCTCCCCTGAAATCCACAAGAGAACATGGGAGACCGAGCAACAACCATTCCTCCCAACCACCCAAGCTACATCCAATGGATTCATATATGTAAATCATCTGTATGTTCTCTTTTCATAAATACTTTCTCTTCATAAATTAGTGTTAAACAAAGCTTAATATATTACAATATATATTTAATATTTGATATTAGAAATTGTAACTAGAATTAAAAATATATCTACAATCTTTACACGATAATTGAAATTTTATGGAAATAAGGAATGGTGCAAAAAACTACACATCTAAAAGTAAACTACCCTTTAATAATAATGTCACTTTATGCAAACATAGTTATGTCATTTTATGCAGATGGACATTGAGAATCGACTTGAATGTACCAATTGAACCATAGATAAGATGTTTGATATCATTTTGCAATTTGGTTGTCTAATACATCAAACTCCAATCTATAAATGGTTGTTCTAGTTTCCTTAGATACTATCAAGAGCACTCCACAAAACAATCTTCATCAATGTGTTTGAAAACCCTTAGCTTCATGCTTTGACACAATGAAAGGCTTCAATTGCTCATCAAATCAACATAAGCTTAAATTCTCATTATGTCCACATTGTATATTGGACCACAATCTTGTGTCCATTTTCACCTACTGCATTGAGCTTCAACCTTCTATTTCAAATCTTTGGACAATTTTTTAAATGGATAATTGTCATTTGTAAGGAGCACAACGAGATAGAGGACGACAATTTTTCAATATGAGATTTTATTGCAATGAAGTGTAATAAATGATTCACTTACATAGACACATCAACACACTTAGAGGGGTGGACATGTCTTTAAAGAATTTGAACCGTGACGTTGATAATAACAACATGCTTCAACACAAAGAAAAGACTTCAAATGTTCATCTACGCGAAATACCAATACAACTATTGACATATGGTTCAATTTCATTGTCCATACATCTATCGACATATGGTTAAATTTCATCCAATGCATTGAGCTTCAACCTTCTACCTCAAATTTTTGGACGATACTTTCAATAGATAATTGTCATTTATAAGAAACACAATGGTATAGAAGTGGACAATTTTTTCCATATGAGATTTTTTTGCAATGAAGTGCAATAAATAACTTGCTTACATAGATGTTGAAAATAACAACCAACCTACTTTACCAACAAACCAAATATTTTATTATTTACTATTTAAAAAAGAATTATTTTATTATATTCTCTACCTATAATATAATTATATAAAAATTAACTCTCCCTACAAAACATGAATTTCATTGATACAAGAATAAAATCAAAGTTTTATTATGTTATTTACCTATAATACAATTATATAAAAATTAACTATCCCTATAAAACATGAATTTCATTGATACAATAATAAAATCAAAGTTTTTGTGGTGGAGTAAAGCTAATTTTTTATTATTTAAGTGGACATTTTATTTTATAAAACATGAATTTCATTGATTCAAGAATAAAATCAAAGTTTTTGTGGTGGAGTAAAGTTAAATTTTTATTGTTTAAGTGGATATATTTTATTTTATTTTATTGGCTAGGTTAAATGATGTTTTAAGTCTACTTAACAATACTAAAAAAAATTACTTATATTATATTTTTAATTATAAATTTATTTTTATTTTAAAAACATGATAATATTGATTTAATAAAAAAACATAAAATATATTTTTTATTAAAAATATGTTTTCTTGTGTTTAAAAAACACAATATGTATACCTATTTTTATGTTTTATGATTTTTTTTTCTTTGTAATGACAAATGAAACATCAAATTTTAATGATACTTTCAATTCTATCTTTTCATTTGTGAAACACATTGCAATGATAATGTTATTATAATATATTTATTATATATCCTAAATATGTAAACCAAACCTATAATTAAATTTTTGTGTATGCTTATCATTTTTTAAATTTTAATTATTAATAAAATACAATATATTCATTATATATTCTAAATATGTAAACCAAACCCATAATTTATTTTTGTGTATGCTTATCATTTTTAAAACATTTTTAAAATTTTAGTTATTAATAAAATATAATTTTATAAATACTAGGTGTTTTCATTCTAACATAATATGTCCAAATGTTCTAGTTTGGATATGTAAATTAACATTAAGCTCTTTGACACAAATTTATATGTGTTCAACTTGAAGATAATACAAAAACCAAAATCTAGAATTTTAATTTTTAACACATTCACTATGGAAGAGAAATAAGAGAGAAAATTTTAAAGTTGTAAAAATTACTTTGATACGTTAAATATGATGTATTTGATTACGTATTATCTTGTTTATTACTCATTATTTATTATCACACATGGACCTACACAATACATCTCACTGAGGAGGGAGAGGTTCAACAAACATGCATATTCATCTTGCAACCAATCATTCATTATGTTAGTGGAAGGGTCACTATCTTTGTGGGCAGCCTCATTAACATAAGGATCATGGTATGTTGGGACTTATATGTTATTTCAACCCAAATTTCAACAACCAATGTGAAATAATGCATAAGAGGAGAGGGCAATTTAAAGTCGTGGAAACTATTATAAGACATTGAACATAAAATATTCAACTATTTATTAGCATGTTTATTACTCATTGTTTACTATTACAACTAAAAAAATGAAAGTGAAAGCATTACAACTCCTATAACCCCATTACAACTCTTGTATCCCCAACTTGCCTTAACATGTGATCCATTAGTCGTATGTTGTTAACTTAACCCAACTAATCACCATAAAGTATAATAACAATTTGTAATTATTTTTTGTGTGTTTTTTTCTCTTATTTTGATGTCACAAGTTTGTCCTTAACTTAGAAGAACATCAACATAAGTAGCTAGCTTATACAACATTGAAAACAAAATTCTTAAGCTGAGAGGTTGTGAGGGCATAGATCTATTCCTCCAAAATTTCCCAAAACTTGCACTTGGTCTCCACCGCACTTGCAACCACATACACAAGTACAAGCATTTTATTGCAGAGACTTAAACTTTGGTGGGAATTTTAAATCACTACATTTTCATTGACCTGATAAACCACCATTAACATATAATTTACTTTACTAACTGAATTGATAATAAAACCACCTAAATAAGTAAGTCACTACATAAGTCATAAAGTTCACAACTTAAAATATCTAAAATGACCCTTATTCCTCAACACTCGAACAACAATATGAAACCAACATGATCCACTTTCTAATGAAATTCGTTTTGATATTGTTGTAGAGAGTGTGCAATAATGGGTGTGTACCTAGCACGATAAGTAATCTCTCCTCGCTTTTATTTGCACACCGATATCCTCCATTTAATATTGTTAACAATATATACTTTTAATGAGTAAGAGGAATGCACATGTAAGTAAAAATTACACCATATATAGCTCTAATTTCATTATTGTTGATAATATATATATATAAGCTAGTTTTTATATTACTTGTTATAAATTAAAGTTACAAAGCAAAATGATGACATTGGTGTTGACACTGTCATTAGAGGAAACCAGCCCCACCACTAGGTGAAGAAGTTCCAAAGTATTACTTTGTGGCGATTATAAAAATACTTAGTTACAAAGTTTGACACGAGATAAAAGATATGAGTAAATAACTATAACAAAATGAGTGGGTCTGTCATCTTGCAAACCAAACTATGAATGTAAGAACCAAAAGTAACAAGCCATAAAAACTTATTTAGAAACATAATTATGAGTAAAGGGATGCTCGGATGAATGTGGCCATTTCTGACCCATGATATCCTATAGAAGTTCCTCCTCGTTGTGCCTTTTCTTGGGATCTGCCGCTCCAGAATCGAGTAACCAGTGAAAGCGCTTTTCCATGAGTTATTTCCAAAACTTTTGCTCAGCTTGAGAGCCTGAATAGTGTTTCGTTGTTCCTCTGTGAAAACAGGGTGGAAAGATGGAAGGGGATTAGATCTTGAGGCTTTAGCATGGACGGGGACATAGATGATGGGAGTGGTGGAGGGAGGTGGAGTGGGGGTGGGTTTTGCCTCAAAATCAATGGAGGTCAAGTGAGCAGGACGAGGCTCCATTTGCAAATGACAAGCGCAATTACAACCAGAGAGTGCTAAGCTATGAGCGGTGGAATTGTGAACTAGAGAGTGACTTACGCTAGCATGTCTGGGTCTACCTCGCTCATGAGGCATGAAAGAAAACCAGAGAGAACAAGAGGTAGACTGGGAAAAAACACGAAAGGCAACACTGCTGAGAAATCTAACCCGAGACGGACAAAACAGGGAATGAAAAACTGGTGAAGGTTCTGAGAGCCGAGAGCGATAAGAGGAAAGATAGGTGCAAGCATCATTAAACAAAGGGAGGATTGACGAGACCAAGTTCATTCTCCTCGAGGCTATCGCGCAAAGGACAGTCGGGATCCGTGTCAGGAGAAGAAAATCGATGTAGAGGAGGATTCACATTAAGTTGGCGCCATCATTCATCCTGCTTGAGGGAGGTTGAGGAGACATCGGCGTGTCCATATATCATGGGTTGGGATGAGTTGATAACACCCCACTCGGGGTGGAGATATCCTTCTGGGCTAAATCCAAGCAAGCTAGGAAGAGAGGATGTTCAAGGGATTGAGTGGCGGAACATATAAGGTTTTGATCTTGAAAATCGACCCCTACATTGGCAAGCTTGTCGGCTACATGGTTGGCATCACATCCAATGTGTGAGGGGATTAGGATCAGGTTAGGTAGAATGAAACAACAAAGGAGCTCAAGACCGCTTAGTAGTTTCCAGTTGGGGGAGACTTTGGCAGGTTTCAATCCTTTGAGAAGCTTGGAAAACAATTCTATAATTCCCTGGGAATCTCCTATGAATAATTTGTGAAATCCTTTGTGTATGGAAGCATGGAGGTCTTTAATAAGAAACCATAGTTATGCAACATTGTTGGTATCAGTTCCTAGATTTCCTTCCATGGTGAGAACGATGTCACCTTGATTATTTCTTATGACTACGCCAAAACTTGTTGGTCCAGGGTTACCTTTAGAGGCTCCATCAAAATTAAGTTTAAGGAAGCCAAAATGGGCCAAGCTCCAGGAAGTGGGACTATGGGAGGTGGGAAAGAGGGGTTGAAGATGGATATGGAGTCAGGAGTAATGTGTCAATTGGTGAGAATGATTTTTTCTATGGGATTGCAGTTGAATTCGTCTAGATTCCAATGCTGGGAGCATATTGTTTCCTGGATGTAATCTTTTATCTTATTCCATACTTGATTTAATGTGTGGATCACTGAATGAAAAATCCTTCGGTTTATTTCTTTCCACAAATTCCAAATGACAAACCCAAGAATTAATTGCCAAATTCTATTGAGGATAGGGTTTTAAAAACTGGAATTTTCCATCGCTCAATAGTGGTCTTGATACTTGTTGGTTCTCTATCTGATCTATGCATGATTTGAGTGGCTTGTTCCCAAATAACAAAGCTAAACTCACATTGATTAAGAAGGTGTTTTGTGGTTTCCTCATGTGCATGGCACAATGGGTAAATGGAGGGACCTCTGAACCCTCTTTTGCACAAATTCTCCCTAGTGAGAATGTGATTTTGGACTGAAAGCTAGAGGAAAGTGCTTACCTTGGACCACAAGTTTGCTTTCCAGATTTTGTTTCGGATTTCTTCCTTTTCCAAAAGTTGATGCTTAGATTTGAGGATGTAGGATTCTTTGATAGAGAATACTCCTCTGGAGGTGTGACCCCAACGAAGAATGCCTGGTTCATGGTGGATGCGTATCTTTTGAGTGACCACCTATGCAGTCCAAGGCATCATGTTGCAATCTGAGGGTAGGCCAAGTTCTTGATAGTTTTTTTTTTCCATTCTCTCCAAAAAGAGTGAATTGAGTGGTCTTTCCAAAATTCTTGAACTGTAGAGGTGGCTCGATGTTGCATACTTTGATAAATGTTTTACATAATTTCCTTGGAGTTGAGAGGGGAGATATGTTGTCAAGAATCCGACCAGAAAAGTGCAGTTTGACCATTCCTTATTTCCCCAAAACCATGATCTTGTACAAGTGTGTGATTGTTCCACGCAATGTTCTAAATTGAGGAACCGCGAATTAGATTGTTGAGGCAAATGAGATTGTTTTCCTCAATTCCATATTTATATCTCCAAAGTTTTTTCCCACAGTTCTGAAGGATGTGTGAGCCATCTCCACCATATCTTCGCTCCCATTACCTGGTTAAGAGTGCATGGATCTCATAGACCAAGGTCTCCAGAGTGTTTGGGCTTGCATAGATCATCCCATTTCACCAGTGCCCATTTTTTACCTTCCTTATTTCCTTGCTAAAGAAATTTCCTCTGGATGGATCTAACAAAGTTAAGGATGAATTTTGGGGCGACCAAAGTAGAGAAGAGATAGATAGGAATGTCCTGTAGAACTGATTTTGAGAGGGTGATCCGACCAGGAAAGTTTAAAGATCGAAAGGTTCAGGAACTAAGACATTGTTTTAAGGAGTCAAGAAGAGGTTCCCATGAGCTGATGTGAAAGGAGTTGTCAATTAAGGGAACATCAAGATACTTGGACAGAAGGGAGCTCCTAGAAAAACTAAGGATGTTGGATAGGTGGTTCTGAATTGCTTCTGGAGTGTTGAAGAAAAAAATTTGGGATTTGGCTTAGTTGATAGAGATGCCCAAAGTTGCACTGAAGTCTGAGAGGATGTTGTGAATGGTTATCGATTCTTTAGCAGTAGATTCACCCAACATCATAGTATCATCGACGAACTGACTGTGTGAGACAGGTGGGTTGATACTGGAAAGATAGAGACCTCTAACATTACCATTATTGATATGGGCTTTGATGTAGCGACTGAGACCTTCCACCGTGATGACAAACAAAAACGGTGAAAGGGGATCACCTTGTCTAATTTCTCTAGAAGGGGTAAAGGTCTTGGAAGGGGTCCCATTAATGAGAATGGATAAGAAAGTAGTGGAAGTGAGTTTTAGGATCCAATTCACCCATTCTGATTGAAAACCAAAAGCTATAAGAATTTGTTTCATGTATTTCCAACTAATTGTATCAAAATATTTTGTGAAGTCTAGTTTGATAATCATGCCTGGAGTACGTGAAGACTTGAGTGAGTGTATTGCTTCATGAAAGAGAATTACACTATCAAGGATTTGTCTTCCCTCTACATATTTGGATTGTTTATTTGAAATAATGAAAGGTAGGAGAGGCTTGATGCGTAGAGCAATTACCTTAGTTATGATTTTGTAGATGGCGTTGCAAAGGGTGGTGGGTTTGAGTTGCTTTGGATGAAAAACGTGTTCTTCCTTAGGAATGAGAGTAAGGAAAGTGGCATTGAGCACTGGGAGGATGTTTTGGGAGCGACGTGAGTCTTCCACAAGAAGCCAAACCTCTTCCCGAACCATCGGCCAATAGTAGTGGAAGAAATCTGTGGTAAATTCATCTGGGCTAGGAGCTTTACCAATGGGCATCTCTTTGACTGCTTGATCTACCTATTCAATAGAAATCTGACGGAGAAGAGTTGTGTTCTGATATGCATTGATAATATTTGGGATGTGCCTAGTTATTTTGTATATAGCAGTAGTGTGATTTGGGTTGGGCTCAGTAAGAAGGGACTTGTAATAATTAATGAGCTCATGTTCTATTCCTGCATGATCCAGAATGGAGTGACTCTTCTCATTTTCCAACCATGTGACTCTATTGATATGGTGCCTTTGGATCATAGATTTGTGGAAAAAAAATGTGTTTTTTTTCTCCTTCTCAAAGCCATTGCACGCGGGATTTCTAGCGCCATAATATATCTTCCTGGGCATGACAATCATTCGACTTTTTTTGTAGAGAAGCTTCTTACTCTTGAATTTGTTTGGATCTTCCATTAAGGTTGATTTCTTGTTGAATTTCTTGCATCTTCTGTTCCAACTCTTTTTGTGCTTGAAAGATATTTCCAAACATCATTTTGTTCCAAATTTTGAGATGTTGTTTGAAGTTTTTTTAACTTTTGTTGAAATTTGTACATGAGAGTGCCATGAGTTACCTCTGCATTCTTCCACCAATTGGGGGCATTCTGAAAGTACGGATGGGAAAGCCATAATTTTTCAAAATGAAACGGTTTGTGCCTAGGAGGACCTCTTGTGTCCAACCAGAGTTGGATTGGCCAGTGATCTGATTCTGAAGCAGAGATGATACTAGCTTCCATCAAATGTCCTTCCATCATGAGTGATTCAGATATTAAGAATCGATCTAGTTTGCAGGTAATTTGATTAGAGATTGATCGACGGTTGGACCAAGTGAAAATTCTGCCTCAGAATTCCATATCAATAAGTCTAAGATTTTCAGTAGAATTCTGGAAGGCTTCAGCTTCTTTGTCAAGCCGCCTTAGCCCACCTCTTTTTTCCTCTGGGGATTTGATTAGATTGAAATATCTACTTAAAATCCAATTGCAAGTGCCAGTCAAGAGCCAAGGTGAGTGAGGCTTTTCAGGAAGTTACTTTTTTCATGAGTGTCTTGCAGTCCATAAACGTTAGTTATCAGCGTTGTTTTGTCTGAGCCAATAATCTTATAAGTAGTTGAGAGTGTCCATCTGGTAGAGGATAAATCTTCCATAATGATTGTCATTGGGTTCCATGGGATCGTTATGCCTCCTACTACTCCTATGGAATCTGTATACATGAAGTTGTTGTGCTTCCAACTTTTAGATAGAAGGCTTTTAGATAGAAGGGATTCTGCTATTGTGTCTGCACATTTGATTTCTTGTAGAAGAAATATGTCAGGATTCTCTATCATGATGTTGCTTCGAAGGATTCTATGTTTCGTCCTTCCATTGAGACCTCTTAAGTTCCACGAGATTATATTCATGAGGAAGAGGGATTTTGGGGTGGGAAGAAGCCATCTATGAGCTTTTGAATTTGACTAGAATTAACCAAGTAGTTGCCAATATCCTGTATTAGTTTATGTGTTGAGTTTTAACCTCTTTTTCCTGCTTCTTTAACCTGTTTGCATGGATCTTTGTGTTGTTCTTGATGGATACCGAGTCTATTGTTGGATCTGGAAGTGGTTCCAGTCGTGGAGTTGAGCTAAACCTTATGAACTATTCTAAGTTGATCTAGGGGAAAGATTGTAGTTCTTATTTCTTGTAAGCTTTCTTGATCCTTACCAAGTCTATTTAGGCTAGCTCCTAATCATCCCATTTGATGTCCATTTCACCTCATGTCTTGAGGATGGGATCTTCTGTGACTGCGATAGTCAGGGAAGTAGGGAGGATTTGTTCTAAGATTGGTTCAAAGGTTTCTTTAGATTTAGCCTTTGCGTTAGATTTACTGGTCGATGGGAGAGAGCTATTAGGGGGAAAGTCTTTAGAAAGGTTATTGAGAACTTAAAAAGAGTTACTGGTAGAAGGTGCACCAGAGGGGGATGGTTGATTTTTTCTTGGATTTTAGCATCAGCATCCTTGTAGTTGGGTAAATCCATCTTTTGTCTTATGTTGAGGGTTCATTGTAGGGGCAGGGGTAGCATTGAGAGGGCAGTCTTGAAAAAGATGACCATGCTCATGACATTTTAAGCATCGGAACAGAATGTGTTCATAATCTACGGTTTTCTCCCATTCTTCATCTTGATATTCTAGTTTGATGGAGCCTGGCAGAGGCTTTGAGATGTTCATGTAAACACATATGCATGCATAGGAAGTGTAGCGACTCTACTTTGTTTCCTCCGTTGATTTGATGAAGATGCCCAGGTTGTTGCCAATACCTTCAAGGATTTCTTCCAGCCAAAATTCTTGGGGCAAAGAGTATAGTTGAATCCATATTGGGGCACATGTGAAATCCTCTTTTTTTGGGTTAAAGTATTATGTCCAGAAGCGAAGTTAAAGACCTGCAGAGTTATAGAAATATGGGCCTTTTTCAAATATTATATCTATGTCTTCCAGGTTATGGAAGATGGCAATAAAGAATCCTTTGGATCCAAGTTGAAGATCATAATTCCCTTTGAGTTTCCACCAGGTATTGATCCATTTGATGAGATCCTTCTCATAGTTCCATAGGCCTAGAAATTTACCAATGAGAGCATGGTCTCTCTTGTATTGAGTTTGAGCGCCTACTCTAATGGAGCTTATCACATACCTGGGGGTTGTGGAGGCATGAGGAATACATTTTCCTGGTAGCTAGTTGCGAGCCACTTTTGGATGAGAGGATTCAACATCCATCTCCATCCCTTTGTCGTGACTTGTAGTATTCCAAATATAAAATAGTATGCAAAACATAAATATTTTAGCATAGAAATGGCAGAGCAACAATGATATAACCATAATAATACCAGAATAACACCAGAAAGAGCGCCTTGATTAATGATATCAATGTTCACTTGCCTCTTCGAGGGGGAAACCTCCAGCAGAGTAGAGCTCTATTACAATAATCTCCAAGACAAGATTTCTCATACCCTCTACTCCTATTTATACTCAATCTATCTATCCAAAAGAACAATCTAGAGGAAGATCATTCTAGAAGCGAAAGCATCTATTAGGCCTTCTTACATTTGACTTATTCTTCCTTATTGCTAGGTCTTATTATTATTGGCCTTTATTACATGGAATTATATTATTCTACCTACATGAGGGGTTAGGGAGATTAGGTCCCTAACATGCCCTCCCCCTTGAAGAACAACCTTGTCCTCAGGGCTTAATATGAGGAAATTGTTGTAGAATGGTGGTCGGCTCCCAGGTGGCATATTCTGGAGTTGTATCTTTCCATTGGACTAACACTTCCTTGATGGTGAACTGACAGAGACGACGCTCTCGTTGGGCCAAGATTGCTTGTGGCTGCAACCATATGGAACCTTCTTCATCCAAATCAAGGAGACAAATTTGAGATTGGCACTTATTTCCAATCACCTTCTTTAAGCAGGAAACATGAAAATCAGGATGGAGCTTCGACTGACTAGGTAGAGCTAATTGATAGGCCACCGACCCCACCCNTAATCTCTCCTCGCTTTTATTTGCACACCGATATCCTCCATTTAATATTGTTAACAATATATACTTTTAATGAGTAAGAGGAATGCACATGTAAGTAAAAATTACACCATATATAGCTCTAATTTCATTATTGTTGATAATATATATATATAAGCTAGTTTTTATATTACTTGTTATAAATTAAAGTTACAAAGCAAAATGATGACATTGGTGTTGACACTGTCATTAGAGGAAACCAGCCCCACCACTAGGTGAAGAAGTTCCAAAGTATTACTTTGTGGCGATTATAAAAATACTTAGTTACAAAGTTTGACACGAGATAAAAGATATGAGTAAATAACTATAACAAAATGAGTGGGTCTGTCATCTTGCAAACCAAACTATGAATGTAAGAACCAAAAGTAACAAGCCATAAAAACTTATTTAGAAACATAATTATGAGTAAAGGGATGCTCGGATGAATGTGGCCATTTCTGACCCATGATATCCTATAGAAGTTCCTCCTCGTTGTGCCTTTTCTTGGGATCTGCCGCTCCAGAATCGAGTAACCAGTGAAAGCGCTTTTCCATGAGTTATTTCCAAAACTTTTGCTCAGCTTGAGAGCCTGAATAGTGTTTCGTTGTTCCTCTGTGAAAACAGGGTGGAAAGATGGAAGGGGATTAGATCTTGAGGCTTTAGCATGGACGGGGACATAGATGATGGGAGTGGTGGAGGGAGGTGGAGTGGGGGTGGGTTTTGCCTCAAAATCAATGGAGGTCAAGTGAGCAGGACGAGGCTCCATTTGCAAATGACAAGCGCAATTACAACCAGAGAGTGCTAAGCTATGAGCGGTGGAATTGTGAACTAGAGAGTGACTTACGCTAGCATGTCTGGGTCTACCTCGCTCATGAGGCATGAAAGAAAACCAGAGAGAACAAGAGGTAGACTGGGAAAAAACACGAAAGGCAACACTGCTGAGAAATCTAACCCGAGACGGACAAAACAGGGAATGAAAAACTGGTGAAGGTTCTGAGAGCCGAGAGCGATAAGAGGAAAGATAGGTGCAAGCATCATTAAACAAAGGGAGGATTGACGAGACCAGGTTCATTCTTTTCGAGGCCATCGCGCAAAGGACGGTCGGGATCCGTGTCAAGAGAAGAAAATCGATGTAGAGGAGGATTCACATTAAGTTGGCGCCATCATTCATCCTGCTTGAGGGAGGTTGAGGAGACATCGGCGTGTCCAGATATCATGGGTTGGGATGAGTTGATAACACCCCATTCGGGGTGGAGATATCCTTCTATGCTAAATCCAAGCAAGTTAGGAAGAGAGAATGTTCAAGGGTTTGAGTGGCGGAACATATAAGGTTTTGATCTTGAAAATCGACCCCTACATTGGCAAGCTTGCCGGCTACATGGTTGGCATCACGTCGGATGTGTGAGGGGATTAGGATCAGGTTAGGTAGAATGAAGCAACAAAGGAGCTCAAGACCGCTTAGTAGTTTCCAGTTGGGGGAGACTTTGGCAGGTTTCAATCCTTTGAGAAGCTTGGAAAACAATTCTATAATTACCTGGGAATCTCCTATGATTAATTTGTGAAATCCTTTGTGTATGGAAGCATGGAGGCCTTTAATAAGAAACCATAGTTATGCAACATTGTTGGTATCAGTTCCTAGATTTCCTGCCATGGTGAGAACAATGTCACATTGATTATTTCTTATGACTACACCAAAACTTGTTGGTCCAGGGTTACCTTTAGAGGCTCCATCAAAATTAAGTTTAAGGAAGCCAAAAGAGGGCAAGCTCCAGGAAGTGGGACGATGGGAGGTGGGACAGAGGGGTAGGAGAGGGATATGGAGACAGGAGTAATGTGTCAATTGGTGAGAATGATTTTTTCTATGGGATTGCAGTTGAATTCGTCTGGATTCCAATGCTGGGAGCATACTGTTTCCTAGATGTAATCTTTTATCTTATTCCATACTTGATTTTATGTGTGGATCACTGAATGAAAAATCCTTCGGTTTATTTCTTTCCACAAATTCCAAATGACAAACCCAAGAATTAATTGCCAAATTCTATTGAGGATAGGGTTTTAAAAACTGGAATTTTCCATCGCTCAATAGTGGTCTTGATACTTGTTGGTTCTCTATCTGATCTATGCATGATTTGAGTGGCTTGTTCCCAAATAACAAAGCTAAACTCACATTGATTAAGAAGGTGTTTTGTGGTTTCCTCATGTGCATGGCACAATGGGTAAATGGAGGGACCTCTGAACCCTCTTTTGCACAAATTCTCCCTAGTGAGAATGTGATTTTGGACTGAAAGCTAGAGGAAAGTGCTTACCTTGGACCACAAGTTTGCTTTCCAGATTTTGTTTCGGATTTCTTCCTTTTCCAAAAGTTGATGCTTAGATTTGAGGATGTAGGATTCTTTGATAGAGAATACTCCTCTGGAGGTGTGACCCCAACGAAGAATGCCTGGTTCATGGTGGATGCGTATCTTTTGAGTGACCACCTATGCAGTCCAAGGCATCATGTTGCAATCTGAGGGTAGGCCAAGTTCTTGATAGTTTTTTTTTTCCATTCTCTCCAAAAAGAGTGAATTGAGTGGTCTTTCCAAAATTCTTGAACTGTAGAGGTGGCTCGATGTTGCATACTTTGATAAATGTTTTACATAATTTCCTTGGAGTTGAGAGGGGAGATATGTTGTCAAGAATCCGACCAGAAAAGTGCAGTTTGACCATTCCTTATTTCCCCAAAACCATGATCTTGTACAAGTGTGTGATTGTTCCACGCAATGTTCTAAATTGAGGAACCGCGAATTAGATTGTTGAGGCAAATGAGATTGTTTTCCTCAATTCCATATTTATATCTCCAAAGTTTTTTCCCACAGTTCTGAAGGATGTGTGAGCCATCTCCACCATATCTTCGCTCCCATTACCTGGTTAAGAGTGCATGGATCTCATAGACCAAGGTCTCCAGAGTGTTTGGGCTTGCATAGATCATCCCATTTCACCAGTGCCCATTTTTTACCTTCCTTATTTCCTTGCTAAAGAAATTTCCTCTGGATGGATCTAACAAAGTTAAGGATGAATTTTGGGGCGACCAAAGTAGAGAAGAGATAGATAGGAATGTCCTGTAGAACTGATTTTGAGAGGGTGATCCGACCAGGAAAGTTTAAAGATCGAAAGGTTCAGGAACTAAGACATTGTTTTAAGGAGTCAAGAAGAGGTTCCCATGAGCTGATGTGAAAGGAGTTGTCAATTAAGGGAACATCAAGATACTTGGACAGAAGGGAGCTCCTAGAAAAACTAAGGATGTTGGATAGGTGGTTCTGAATTGCTTCTGGAGTGTTGAAGAAAAAAATTTGGGATTTGGCTTAGTTGATAGAGATGCCCAAAGTTGCACTGAAGTCTGAGAGGATGTTGTGAATGGTTATCGATTCTTTAGCAGTAGATTCACCCAACATCATAGTATCATCGACGAACTGACTGTGTGAGACAGGTGGGTTGATACTGGAAAGATAGAGACCTCTAACATTACCATTATTGATATGGGCTTTGATGTAGCGACTGAGACCTTCCACCGTGATGACAAACAAAAACGGTGAAAGGGGATCACCTTGTCTAATTTCTCTAGAAGGGGTAAAGGTCTTGGAAGGGGTCCCATTAATGAGAATGGATAAGAAAGTAGTGGAAGTGAGTTTTAGGATCCAATTCACCCATTCTGATTGAAAACCAAAAGCTATAAGAATTTGTTTCATGTATTTCCAACTAATTGTATCAAAATATTTTGTGAAGTCTAGTTTGATAATCATGCCTGGAGTACGTGAAGACTTGAGTGAGTGTATTGCTTCATGAAAGAGAATTACACTATCAAGGATTTGTCTTCCCTCTACATATTTGGATTGTTTATTTGAAATAATGAAAGGTAGGAGAGGCTTGATGCGTAGAGCAATTACCTTAGTTATGATTTTGTAGATGGCGTTGCAAAGGGTGGTGGGTTTGAGTTGCTTTGGATGAAAAACGTGTTCTTCCTTAGGAATGAGAGTAAGGAAAGTGGCATTGAGCACTGGGAGGATGTTTTGGGAGCGACGTGAGTCTTCCACAAGAAGCCAAACCTCTTCCCGAACCATCGGCCAATAGTAGTGGAAGAAATCTGTGGTAAATTCATCTGGGCTAGGAGCTTTACCAATGGGCATCTCTTTGACTGCTTGATCTACCTATTCAATAGAAATCTGACGGAGAAGAGTTGTGTTCTGATATGCATTGATAATATTTGGGATGTGCCTAGTTATTTTGTATATAGCAGTAGTGTGATTTGGGTTGGGCTCAGTAAGAAGGGACTTGTAATAATTAATGAGCTCATGTTCTATTCCTGCATGATCCAGAATGGAGTGACTCTTCTCATTTTCCAACCATGTGACTCTATTGATATGGTGCCTTTGGATCATAGATTTGTGGAAAAAAAATGTGTTTTTTTTCTCCTTCTCAAAGCCATTGCACGCGGGATTTCTAGCGCCATAATATATCTTCCTGGGCATGACAATCATTCGACTTTTTTTGTAGAGAAGCTTCTTACTCTTGAATTTGTTTGGATCTTCCATTAAGGTTGATTTCTTGTTGAATTTCTTGCATCTTCTGTTCCAACTCTTTTTGTGCTTGAAAGATATTTCCAAACATCATTTTGTTCCAAATTTTGAGATGTTGTTTGAAGTTTTTTTAACTTTTGTTGAAATTTGTACATGAGAGTGCCATGAGTTACCTCTGCATTCTTCCACCAATTGGGGGCATTCTGAAAGTACGGATGGGAAAGCCATAATTTTTCAAAATGAAACGGTTTGTGCCTAGGAGGACCTCTTGTGTCCAACCAGAGTTGGATTGGCCAGTGATCTGATTCTGAAGCAGAGATGATACTAGCTTCCATCAAATGTCCTTCCATCATGAGTGATTCAGATATTAAGAATCGATCTAGTTTGCAGGTAATTTGATTAGAGATTGATCGACGGTTGGACCAAGTGAAAATTCTGCCTCAGAATTCCATATCAATAAGTCTAAGATTTTCAGTAGAATTCTGGAAGGCTTCAGCTTCTTTGTCAAGCCGCCTTAGCCCACCTCTTTTTTCCTCTGGGGATTTGATTAGATTGAAATATCTACTTAAAATCCAATTGCAAGTGCCAGTCAAGAGCCAAGGTGAGTGAGGCTTTTCAGGAAGTTACTTTTTTCATGAGTGTCTTGCAGTCCATAAACGTTAGTTATCAGCGTTGTTTTGTCTGAGCCAATAATCTTATAAGTAGTTGAGAGTGTCCATCTGGTAGAGGATAAATCTTCCATAATGATTGTCATTGGGTTCCATGGGATCGTTATGCCTCCTACTACTCCTATGGAATCTGTATACATGAAGTTGTTGTGCTTCCAACTTTTAGATAGAAGGCTTTTAGATAGAAGGGATTCTGCTATTGTGTCTGCACATTTGATTTCTTGTAGAAGAAATATGTCAGGATTCTCTATCATGATGTTGCTTCGAAGGATTCTATGTTTCGTCCTTCCATTGAGACCTCTTAAGTTCCACGAGATTATATTCATGAGGAAGAGGGATTTTGGGGTGGGAAGAAGCCATCTATGAGCTTTTGAATTTGACTAGAATTAACCAAGTAGTTGCCAATATCCTGTATTAGTTTATGTGTTGAGTTTTAACCTCTTTTTCCTGCTTCTTTAACCTGTTTGCATGGATCTTTGTGTTGTTCTTGATGGATACCGAGTCTATTGTTGGATCTGGAAGTGGTTCCAGTCGTGGAGTTGAGCTAAACCTTATGAACTATTCTAAGTTGATCTAGGGGAAAGATTGTAGTTCTTATTTCTTGTAAGCTTTCTTGATCCTTACCAAGTCTATTTAGGCTAGCTCCTAATCATCCCATTTGATGTCCATTTCACCTCATGTCTTGAGGATGGGATCTTCTGTGACTGCGATAGTCAGGGAAGTAGGGAGGATTTGTTCTAAGATTGGTTCAAAGGTTTCTTTAGATTTAGCCTTTGCGTTAGATTTACTGGTCGATGGGAGAGAGCTATTAGGGGGAAAGTCTTTAGAAAGGTTATTGAGAACTTAAAAAGAGTTACTGGTAGAAGGTGCACCAGAGGGGGATGGTTGATTTTTTCTTGGATTTTAGCATCAGCATCCTTGTAGTTGGGTAAATCCATCTTTTGTCTTATGTTGAGGGTTCATTGTAGGGGCAGGGGTAGCATTGAGAGGGCAGTCTTGAAAAAGATGACCATGCTCATGACATTTTAAGCATCGGAACAGAATGTGTTCATAATCTACGGTTTTCTCCCATTCTTCATCTTGATATTCTAGTTTGATGGAGCCTGGCAGAGGCTTTGAGATGTTCATGTAAACACATATGCATGCATAGGAAGTGTAGCGACTCTACTTTGTTTCCTCCGTTGATTTGATGAAGATGCCCAGGTTGTTGCCAATACCTTCAAGGATTTCTTCCAGCCAAAATTCTTGGGGCAAAGAGTATAGTTGAATCCATATTGGGGCACATGTGAAATCCTCTTTTTTTGGGTTAAAGTATTATGTCCAGAAGCGAAGTTAAAGACCTGCAGAGTTATAGAAATATGGGCCTTTTTCAAATATTATATCTATGTCTTCCAGGTTATGGAAGATGGCAATAAAGAATCCTTTGGATCCAAGTTGAAGATCATAATTCCCTTTGAGTTTCCACCAGGTATTGATCCATTTGATGAGATCCTTCTCATAGTTCCATAGGCCTAGAAATTTACCAATGAGAGCATGGTCTCTCTTGTATTGAGTTTGAGCGCCTACTCTAATGGAGCTTATCACATACCTGGGGGTTGTGGAGGCATGAGGAATACATTTTCCTGGTAGCTAGTTGCGAGCCACTTTTGGATGAGAGGATTCAACATCCATCTCCATCCCTTTGTCGTGACTTGTAGTATTCCAAATATAAAATAGTATGCAAAACATAAATATTTTAGCATAGAAATGGCAGAGCAACAATGATATAACCATAATAATACCAGAATAACACCAGAAAGAGCGCCTTGATTAATGATATCAATGTTCACTTGCCTCTTCGAGGGGGAAACCTCCAGCAGAGTAGAGCTCTATTACAATAATCTCCAAGACAAGATTTCTCATACCCTCTACTCCTATTTATACTCAATCTATCTATCCAAAAGAACAATCTAGAGGAAGATCATTCTAGAAGCGAAAGCATCTATTAGGCCTTCTTACATTTGACTTATTCTTCCTTATTGCTAGGTCTTATTATTATTGGCCTTTATTACATGGAATTATATTATTCTACCTACATGAGGGGTTAGGGAGATTAGGTCCCTAACATGCCCTCCCCCTTGAAGAACAACCTTGTCCTCAGGGCTTAATATGAGGAAATTGTTGTAGAATGGTGGTCGGCTCCCAGGTGGCATATTCTGGAGTTGTATCTTTCCATTGGACTAACACTTCCTTGATGGTGAACTGACAGAGACGACGCTCTCGTTGGGCCAAGATTGCTTGTGGCTGCAACCATATGGAACCTTCTTCATCCAAATCAAGGAGACAAATTTGAGATTGGCACTTATTTCCAATCACCTTCTTTAAGCAGGAAACATGAAAATCAGGATGGAGCTTCGACTGACTAGGTAGAGCTAATTGATAGGCCACCGACCCCACCCACTTGAGCACTGTATAAGGACCATAAAATTTGGGCGCAAGTTTCTGACAGTGTGCAACTTTGAGTGAAGTATGCTTACAAGTTTGTAGTCGAAGAAACACCTGGTCCCCTTCAACAAATTTTTTTTTGGAATGAACTTGATCTACTTGTTGCTTCATGTGATTTTGAGCCATGACCAAATTGTTTTTTAGGGCACGAAGAATGGCTTCTTGGACTGTAAGATTGTTGTCAACCTCATGAACCTTCGAGACCCCTGACATATAGGAGAGAACTGATGGGGGATTTTCACCATAGATTGCTTTAAAAGGAGTCATGTGAGTAGTTGTATGGTAAGATGTGTTGTACCACCATTTAGCTAGGGGTAACCATTGAGCCCACCGGTTTTTCCTCTCAGATGAAAAACACCTCAAATATGTTTCCAAACACTTGTTGACAACTTCAGTCTGGCCATCCGTCTAGGGGTGATAGGCAGTGTTGAGATGCAATTGGGTGCCATGTAGCTTGAACAATTCTTTCCAAAAATTACTGGTGAAAGTGGGGTCTCTATCAGATACAATAGAATTAGGCATGCCATGAAGCTTGAAGACATGTTCCATGAATATTTGAGCCACTAGGGCCGTTGTGAATGGGTGTTAAAGAGCACAAAAATGATCCTATTTGGAGAGACGATCTATGACCACCATGATGATTGACTTATTTCCCGATTTAGGTAAGTCCACATTGAAATCCATAGAAATATCTCACCAAATAGCAGGGGGAATCAGAAGCGGTTGGAGTGTGCCCGGAGCTTTGACAGTTTCTCCCTTGTTGTGTTGACAGACATCACATTCAGCCAGAAAGGTGCGGATGTCTTGTTTCATACCATCCCAGAAAAAAGAACGTTTGACTCGTTGATAGGTTTTTGTAAACCCTGAATGTCTGGTTGTGGGTGAGGCATGAAGTTCAAAAATCACTGTGGATTCAAGTTGTGATTGCTTGCATAAATACAAACGACCTTTGTAGTGAATCTCTTCATTATGCCAAGAGTATCGTGGAGAAACTGAAGAATTGTGTTGCAATTGGTGGAGCATGCTAAAAATTTTGGGGTCTTGTAGCCATTCCCGACGAACAACTTGGAGCCAATCTGGTACAATGAAGGAGAGGGAGAAAATGGACTCGTCTTATTCATTTTTCCAGGAAAGAGCGCCAACCACAACATTTTCCTTGCCTTTCTTGTAAATGATCTCATTCATAGCCAAATAGCATGGTCGCCCATTTTTGTTGCACCAGGGATGAAATTTGTTGTTCCAAGAAATACTTGAGACTCTGATGATCAGTTTGATTTGGAATCGTTGACCCAATAAATAAGGATGCCAGAGATCCACAGCATGCAGAATAGTTAACATTTCCTTTTCATAAATGGATTGGCCCAAATGTCACTCTGAAAGTTGTTTGCTAGTGTCAGAAGGCCAAAGGCCTGCTATCATGCATGAGGATGACACCAATTCTTTTCCCAGAAGCATCACATTCCAATACGAATGTCTTGGTGAATTTTGGAAGTGCTACGGCAGGGGTCGTACACATAGCATCTTTTAAGGCTTGGAAGGCATGATCCACAACTGAAGTGTAAGTGAAAGCATTCTTTTTTAGGAGAGAAGTGAGATGAGCTACAATTTTTCCATAATTTCGAACAAACTTCCTATAATAGCCCATTAAACCCAGAAACCCAGGCAAGATCTTAAGATTTTTAGGGTGAGGTCAATCCTGCATAGATTCAATTTTCTTAGGATCCACTAGGACACCATCCTTGCCAACAATATGACCTAGGAATTCCACTTCTGAGGCACCAAAGACACATTTAGTTTGTTTGAGGAAAAGTTGGTGCTTAGAGAGTAGATGGAGAACTTGATTCACATGGGAGAGATGGAATGGCCAAGTTTTACTATAGATGAGAATATCATCAAAGAAAACTAAGACAAAATGATGGAGAAAATGACAGAAGACATGATTCATAAGACTTTGGAAAGTGGAAGGAGCATTACACAATCCAAAGGGCATTACCAAGAATTCATAATGAGCCTCATGAGTGCAAAATGTAGTCTTGGGAATGTCTTTTTCTTTCATACGAATTTGGTGGTAGCCAGAACGTAGATCCAGTTTGGTGAAGTACTGAGCACCACTCAATTCATCCAAGAGGGCACCAATGACAGGAATGGGGAATTTGTCTTTGATTGTGAGTTTGTTGAGGGCACAGAAATCAGGACACATGCACCAAGTACCTTCTTTCTTGAGTACCATGACCACAGGGGAAGAATAAGGGCTAGTATTGGTACGGATAACACCCACTTCTAGCAATTCATGAACAATTTTCTCAATTTTATTCTTCTGGGCAAAGGGATGACGATAAGGCTGAACATTGGCAGGAAGACTTCCCAGGATGAGAGAGATGGAATGATCATGGACTCCACGCGAAGGGGGAAGTTCTTTGGGAATGATAAAAACAACTTGGTGGCGAGAGAGGATAGATTGGAGGTCGGGATGCACAGAAGGTGTCTCAACAACATGAATGGAGTGGAGTTGAGATATAATGCCCGAATGACCTTTTTTGAGGAGCTTTTCCATGCGATGGGAACTGATGATCTCAGGGGAGCCTCATGTGATGCCTTGGAACATATATCGGTGTCCCTCCTATTGGAATTGCATGGTTAAGTCCTTAAAATCCATGAGAATGGGTCCTAGAGTGCGTAACCATTCGACACCAAGAACAATGTCACAACCACCCATGTTTATAGCAAACATATGGCATTTTAGGCGATACTGACCAATTTGAAGTCGCACATTTTCACATCATCTCCCACATTTCATGGAACCACCATTGACAATCATGATTTGAAAATTATTGACGGCACATATGTAACAATTGACTTCTTGGGCAATGTGGCGATGAATAAAATTATGGGTGCTACCACTGTCCACAAGGATGATGACTTTCTTATTTTTGATGTAACCAACTAATTTGAGAGTCTAGGGAGCAGAGAAGCCAGTGAGGGCATTAAGTGAAATCATCAGGTCAACGTCTGGTGGATCATAGGGTGGGGTCATATCAGATGGCAGTGGTAATTCCTCCACAAGTGGAACAACAACCTTTCTTCAAAAATATCCTTAGTCACAGCCATAAAAGCCTTTTGTTCCTTACACTTGTGCCCAGGAAAATATTTGTCATCACAATTATAACAAAGACCCTTGAGTTGACGTTCATCCATTTCAGCCCTGGTTAATTTCTGGATCTTAAGGGGAGTTGTAAGAGGGGTATAATTGGTGGGTTTAGGGCGAGGAGGAAAGGATGGTTTGCGTGTCTTGGAGGATACAATATGTTGTGCTTCCTTGGCTCATTGAGTAGCTTCCAACCAAGTCTAGGGGCATGCCATGAGAACATGGGCACGAAGTTCATCTTTGAGGCCACTGATAAAGCATTCCCTAAAGAAAGCATCTAACATGCCCTCTATTATGAAATCCAAGTGCTCAAATGCAGCAATAAATTCTTTCACTATTCCAGACTGCTTGATCCAGAATCAGATCTAGGAGCCTGACAGGGCTCAAAAAGGCTCAAAAATGAAAGTGCTCGAAATCTGACGAAACCAGTGCCATTGCGTCTGTCTCATCTTCCTGATTCCGGCCATATATTTACTTTGTCAAACGGGCTTCGTATGCGAAAGATATCGCATTCTATCCAAAAACCCAAACAGGGAAAAAAACGGGTGACTGTACAGTTCGTATAGTGCGTACAGTGCCACGTGGCAGGCTGACTGTACAGGTCGTATCGCCGTACAGCTGATGTGGCAGCTTCTGGTGACGACACGTGGCAGGTGATGGAGCATATGACAGGTACAGTTGGACCAGTCAGAGGGTGACATGTGTCACCACTGTAAGGGTGACACGTGGCATAGGCTGATGTGGCATGGATGATGTCAGCAGGTTGAATGGGCAGGTACGGTGACAGGTGGCAGAGTACATGGCAGGCAGGTGGACGAATCAGCGCTCGACAAGTGGCATCATTCTCGACGAATGGAGAGGTTCCACGTGGCCCAGTCATGGGTTGCCACGTGGCACCCTATGGTTGGCTTTCGACGTTATGTAAAATTTTGGGGTCTCCACCGGAATCGAACCCCCGACCTCGTCCAAGATACGAACTGGTAGGACTGGGCTAACCGCCAGCTCCACTGGTGTGACTTAATATGTATATGGTAATATATGTATTTAAGTTTAATCAAAAGTCTTGTCAGAGGCGGAAAGGGCTGGGGCTTCGCCCCAGCCCTTGGTTTCATTGCTTGCGTATGACCACAAGGAGGCGCGGACCATGTATAACCTCCAGCGCGAGGTCTCGGGCGGCTCCATGTAACCCGGGGCCTATTGTTGAGTTGTTAGCACGGGGTATGGGACACGGTCCTATACCGTTACCACATATGACCAAGGATTACGGGAAAGGAGCACCATACACGTGGGTAAGTTGATAATCCACGATCCTATGCAAGCTCCAGATGACCAGGAGCCAGCCAGGACAGGGGGGCCAGCGCACAACCGGTGGAGCGCCCGGCCACATGGCCGCCTCCCATATGACCAGGAGCGCGCCAAAAGGGGGCTGCACCCATAATTTTATACAAAAGTGGTTTTTATACTATGTTTTGGATTTCTTTATTGATATTAAGCCTGTTAATGGAGGATTTTATCCATTTTTGGGAGATATTGGGCATTTTTGGAGCCCAAATTTTGGGAGGAAGTTGGGGATGGATAACCAACTTCAAATCTATAAAAACCAGGCATGTTTGAGGCAATGGAGGATAGTCATAGAAGAGTTATGCTAAAGGGAAGCCAAGCCAAAGCCATTTTTATGCAGGGAAGCTATTGAGGAGCAGACGCTTGCGGGCCATTTCTGGGAGCTCCAGACATCCGTTTTGCGTGCCATTTTTTTTGCTGGGTTCTAGAGATCTAGAAGAACATGACCAGATCAATCTTGTAGCCAATTGGCACTGTTGTGATGTACTTTTGAGCTTTTGAACAGAAATAAAGAAGCCTCCCCCATAGAGACAAAGGCCCGGAGACGTAAGCAACGTTGTGCCAAACTCTGTTATCAATTCTCTTGTTATGGTTTGTTGTTTTTTACTTCATTTCAGATATGAATATGTGTATATGGTTGTCATAATTCCTCTCTTTTCCTCATTCTTTCATTAAGCTTCTTAAAAGGGTTAATTAACACATGCAATTTAAAACTCAACCATAGTCATTAAAAGATCCTACAGATCACTGCTTTAACTTGGTCAAACAACCTAAATGGTGGGTGTCAAATTCAAAGCGGTCATAAAGTACGACCACGAACTGTGTCTAAGCAACATACCCTTGGTGTGCCTTTTTTCTCCATTGCCACCATTGCCATTGTTCTGGATTCAGATATAGAACATGATAACGAAGCTTGGATAAATCATCAGTAATGCCATGCAAAGAGAAATAATGTTCCATTTGGGTGACCCAACCTGTGGGATCTGATCCATAAAATTTGTACACCTCAATTATGGGAGGGAAGAGGTCTCGAGAAAAGTGGGTAGTATGAGGACCTTGGTAATGGGAAGAGTCATGGTCATCCTGATAAGATGGTTGTTCAAAAGAGGAAGGGTTCTATGAACGGCCCATGAAGTGTTCAAAGGTGGATTTGAGATCTTTGATGTGGGAACATTGTTCCTTGAGGATCTCAATATCCGAATTGATTGAGCTAAGGTTGGCATTGATAGTCTTGATGTCTTCCTATTTCTGGTGGATGTCAACAATCAAGGTATTGAGTTCTTGGGCTCTTATGGTAGTCATTTGGAAAAATGGGCAGGCAAATGGTATAGGGGAAACAAAAGGGGTCTGGAGAGGTGGGTGGGACCACTGAGAATAAGGGTGTCAAATGATAGGTACCACTGCGATCAGGGCGAAAAGGAGGATCTAATGGGATAGGGGCTAAATAAGGGTGTCGAACAAGGCTCGGGTCCACAAAAAAATTGTGTTAAAAATAATAGGTATCACTGGAATCGAAGCTAAGAGAGGAACCCAGTGGGATAGGTCCCAAATAAGTGTGTCAGTGGGACCACTATACTTTTTTGTTTTTTTTTTACTCCTGTAGAGTTATACCACGGCCTGAATAATACTGCAGTGATGAAATTCCCAAATGCTTAATAGGAAGAAATGTGTAGTAATTTCACAACCACAATGCAGAAGACATAGTTGTGCGACAATAGATCTTGTTTGTTATGTTTTTGTTTTCATCCCTAGGGGTAGGATATTCAGGGTTTCTACAGACATGGGTTTGCCCTGTGCTATAGGTCTCTGATATACGCGTCAAGTCCAACATTAGTACTTGGCCCAATATCTCAGGGCACCAACTAAGGAGGCTAGACCGTGCCCTTAGTCGTACTACCCGACTACCTAGGTACTAGAGAGTATCTTCCCTAGTGTTGTTCTTGGTGGCACTATAGCAGTCAGGAGGTCAATCGGTTTATCTATGGAGGGATTTGGGAGATCTAGGTCGATCCATATACAGGTGTTGTCCGATGTGCTACCACTTGAAGGGTTACCAACATGGGTTACAAGGGTGGTCAACAAATGTGCGCTTAATTACCACTTGTATTTCCTGCGTGTATGACTCCCCGACCGTGGCTTTATGTGCATAATGACAGATCTTTGTAGATTTAAGACGCCGGAATACGTCTCTACCCTGAAAAAACTTTAACCAACAATTTTCTGCCGAGGAAGGTGCTCTGATACCACTTGTAGTATTCCAGATATAAAATAGTATGCAGAAAAAAAACATTTTAGCATAGAAATCGTAGAGCAACAATGATATAACCAGAATAATACCATAATAACACCAGAAAGAGCGTCTTGATTAATGATAACAATGTTCACTTGCCTCTTCGAGGGGGAAACCTCCAGCAGAGCAGAGCTCTATTACAATAATCTCCAAGACAAGATTTTTCATACCCTCTACTTCTATTTATATTCAATCTATCTATTCAAAAGAACAATCTAGAGGAAGATCATTCTAGAAGCGGAAGCTTCTATTAGGTCTTCTTACATTTGACTTATTCTTCCCTATTGCTAGGCCTTATTATTATTGGTCTTTGTTACATGGAATTATATTATTCTACCTACGTGAGGGGTTAGGGAGGTTAGGTCCCTAACATGACCTAGCTCTTCCTACAGTAGCTTATCTATGAGGTGCATCGGCGTATCAAAAGGGGGTTGCACACTTTCGTTTTCATTCATTTCACGAGTTGCAACATTGCAATATGGGGGGGCTTTCGCCCCCTCATCGAATTCCATGAGCTTCGATTCAATGTAATGGGTGAGGAGGGGGTCGATAGCATAAAGGGGAGTTGACTGCAAAACCCTAGAGGCGCTTGATCTACATCATAAACCCTTTGTTAAACATATCTTACATCAAATTGCGAAAAAAAAGTATTGTTGATAATATTCTCCTTAAATACAATTCCATAAAGATTAGGTACCTAAGTTCTAGCATAGCAAGGATTCTTCTAGTGTGTACATGGATTTTCTTTTACTTGACCAAAACTTTAATTTGACTTGACCAAAACTCTATAGTTAAGCTCTTTAGCTTGTATATGGATGTTCTTTGACAAATGAAGACTCCATTGCTAGGCTCTTCATCCACCGATATCATAAAGAAAATACTTTATAAGTACAAAGATTGTGTGGTGTTGGGGTTACTTTGTGTAGGCCTCTCTATCTAGTATCATTGATGACACAATATCTCTAGTAGTATCATTGATAACACAATATTTCTAGTTTTTAATTTGATATAAGGAAATTTGATATTGAAAATGATGTACGTTTGTGATTTGATAGCAAAGAAAAAATTTATGGAGTGTAGGATTTAAATTTTATTTATGTTTACAATTTATTCGATGGTCAAATTTTAACATAACACAAAACATTCATATGTTTATGGTTTTTTTTTCCTCATCTAAGAAATTATTGTACATTGGGTATATAGATTATTGAACTTGATACAAAGAGTGCATTATCGGATTTACACCTAGTAGCTATGTGGTCCCTTCCTCTCACTCATTTGCACTTTTGTATCTCCTAGCTAGCTAGTATTATTGGTAATAACATAATGATTTTGGTTTTTAATTTTTAAGTTCATGAGGATATGAGTGTATGGTTTAACAACAAAGTAATATATTTACAAGTAACAAATTTCAAGTTCCATATTTGCTAGTAACATTGGCACTTTGGTTATATTCATTAATTAAGCAAGTAACTATAATATTGCAAGAACATGTAACACTGTCAAGTAGTGACTAAATCTAAAATTTTAAAAAAATAAAAAATAAAACTTAAGCAAAGCTTAGGGCTCAAATATAGATGTTGCGTCTGAAGTTCCTTCTTCATTATTGATTATGACGCTCTTGTATGATGTTGGTTGTGCACCTAGCACATAGAAGGTGATCTCTTCCTTGCACTTCTTTGCACCATATCCTCTATCTATTGTTTGTTGACAACATAATGTTTTTATTTTCAATTATAAGTTGGGAAGGCCATGATCTTGTTATGTGACGTCAAAAGTAAAATTGGTATAAATTTTTTGGAATGCATATCTCAAGTTTCATCTTCAATGATGATAATAACACTCTTGTAATATTAGTTAACTTTGTTGGTTATATTATTACAATAACATGTAAATTTTAGATGATAAATAAATATAAATGTTTAATAAAGAAGTAAATTTAAATAAAACTTAAAGTTTAATTGTAATTATGTTATACATGTGTGTTCTCATCATGGCTCTGACTTAAAGTTTAATTGTAACTATGTTATACATGCATGTTTTCATCATGGCTCTAACTTAAGGTTTAATTGTAACTATGTTATACATGCATGTTCTCATTATGTCTCTAACTTAAGGTTTAATTGTAACTATGTTATAAATGCATGTTCTCATCATGGTTCTAAGGAAATACTAAATGATATATATTATCTAATTTTTTTATATAATACATTGTATGCTTATAAAAAAACAACGACAATGTTTTAAATCATGATCACAATCAAGATGTCAGCTTAGATATATGTTTTTAATTTACTCCCACAATTAGTGAAAATATAAATAAATATTAATATCACCAAATTTGATCATCGTTGCAATGTTCTATTATGACATAAAGAAGTTATTCTAGCTTATGCACAAATACTCATACCTTCAACACTAATCTACTTCTCCCATTTTCAAAATAAATTAGCCAACATACAT
>JZKD02S1605304.1:4150-16184 GCA_000966675.3 Picea glauca | reverse complement strand
CCTTAACATGGTTGGATTTTTTGTCCCCGCAGGTTTCGAACCGGTGACTTTAACATCACGGAGTGGCTTAACAACACACTCCGTCACCGACTGTCCTACACCTCGGGGACAAGGGCGTACGTATGTTACAAAAAAACTAGCATCAGCATAAATTATAGATACCAAATATGTAATTTGATTAAGTAGATATATAGAGCATGGGGGTTGTCGGGCTGGCAGGTAGAAAATTGGGCTTGTGTTGTTCCATGCACTACAAATAGCACCCAGAGTTTCGCTACATACAAATTCAAAATCGGACTTGTGGACTATTTGAGATTTAAGGGCCAACGTCTGTAACATAAGTTCATGGACAAAAGCATAAAAAAATAGCAATACCGAATTAGTTTTCTTTAAAACAAGGGCTCCTGGACAGAAGATATTGAAATATATGAAATTATAGGTTTGTGGACAGGAGAAATTATACATATCAAATATGTAATTTGATTTAGTAGATATATAGAGCATGCACGGAAGCTTCATTCCAGGTTGTCGGGGTGTTGGGCTGAAAATTGGGCTTTTGTTATTCCGTGGCCTACAAATAGCACCGAGAGTTCTGCGATATAAAAATTGACAAGCGATCTTGCAGACTATTTAGAGATTCCATACTTGGCAATTTTTTGGATCTCAGGTTATCGGGTTGGCGCGCTGAAAATCGGACTTTGTTGTTTTGTGCCCTACAAATAGCACCTAGAGTTCCGCGACATACGAATTGGTAATTGGAGTTGTGGACTATTTCAAATTTAAGGGCGTACGTATGTTACAAAAAAACTAGCATCAGCATAAATTATAGATACCAAATATGTAATTTGATTAAGTAGATATATAGAGCATGGGGGTTGTCAGGCTGGTAGGCAGAAAATTGGGCTTGTGTTGTTCTGTGCGCTACAAATATCACCCAGAGTTCCGCGACATACAAATTGACAATCGGATTAATGGACTATTTGAGATTTAAGGGCCAACGTCTATAACATAGGTTCGTGGAGAAAAGCATAAAAAAAAATACCAATACCGAATTAGTTTTCTTTAAAACAAGGGCTCCTAGACAAAAGAAATTGAAATATATGAAATTATAGGTTCGTGGACAGGAGAAATTATCAATATCAAATATGTAATTTGATTAAGTAGATATATAGAGCATGCACGGAAGCTTCATTCCGGGTTGTCGGGGTGTTGGGATAAAAATTGGGCTTCTGTTGTTCCATGACCTACAAATAGCACTGAGAGTTCCGCTATATACAAATTGACAAGTGGTCTTGCGGACTATTTGAATTTTTGGATCGCGAGTTCTCGGGCTGTCGGGCTGAAAATTGGGCTTCTGTTGTTCCATGGCCTACAAAAATCAAATATGTAATTTGATTAAGTAGATATATAGAGCTGAAAAATGTCGGCTGAAAATTGGGCTTATGTTGTTTCGTGGGCTACAAATAGCACTGAGAGTTCCGCAATATACAAATTGACAAGCTGTTTTGTGGGCTATTTGAATTTTTGGATCGCGGGTTGTCAATTTGGCGGGCTGAAAATTGGACTTATGTTGTTCCGTGGCCTACAAATAGCACCTAGAGTTCTGCGATATACAAATTGACAATCGGGCTTGCTGACTATTTGAATTTGAAGGGGCTCGTGTCGAATAACGAAATTGAAATAATAAACTCAATAACTTATATTTCTATCAATAAAATCATTTATAATTAATTAAAACAAGTTTAGCATTCCCGAATTAGTTTTTCTTTTTACATATGCCTGAGGACAAAAAAAAAAAAAAAAAGAATAGTACTGACGTTTGTTACATAGGTTGGTGGACAAAAGTATGAAAAAAATAGCATTCTCGAATTAGTATTTTTTAAAAGAACGGGTTCTCGACTTAGCCAGTTTTTGGATTGTGGGTTCTCGGGTTGGGGACCTGAAAATCGGGCTTTTGTTGTTCCGTGTCCTACAAATAGCATTGGAGGTTCCGCGATATACAAATTGACAATCGGACTTGCAGACTATTTGAATTTTAAGGGGCTCGTGTCCAAAAAATTTAGCATTCGCGAATTAGTTTTCTTTACATAGGTTTTACATATGTTGGTGGAGAAAAGGACAAAAAGTATAGTACCAATGTCTGTTACATAGGGTGGTCGAGAAAAGGACCAAATAAATAGCATTCCCGAATTAGTTTTCTTTAAAACAGGGGCTCCTTGACACAAGAAATTGAAATTTATGAAATTACAGGTTCGTGGAGACCATAAACTATACATAGAAAATATCTACTTTAAAAAATTATGGGGATGAGATTTTATAGAGCAAGGACGGAGTCCTCATTCCATACTTGCATAGAGGCCTGATTCCATACTTAGGTTGTTTTTGAATCATGGGTTGTCGGGTTGTGGGCTGGAAATTGGGCCTTTGTTGTTCCATGGCCTACAAAGAGCAACCAGAGTTATGTGATATACAAATTGAGAAGCGGGCTTGCAAACTATTTTAATTTTAAGGACCTTTGTGGCAAACAGTATGAAGGACATGTGGTAAAGATGCAAGAAATGGCATACTCTCTATACGTTTGAGTAGAAAGAAAGTAGTGAACACAATTTTATGACATTTATATAAAAAAATACTAAAATATGTTACATATTCCTGGAAATTTAAAGAAACATATATATGTGTGTGTGTGTGAAATATGATATCTCAAATTTGAGTGAGTGATTTATGTCATACTTAATTTTGAAAATGACTAGGCAGAAGAAAATATGCATCGGAGAAAAGAGAATTGAGATAAAATAAACAGAATGACTTCACATTCAGCATAGTTGAAGATAAAAATCTAGGAACACATAAAAGCAGAAAAAAAAAAATAGCATTCCCGAATCAGAGCATGGACGGAGCCCTCATTCCATACTTAGCCAGTTTTTGGATCGCGGGTTCTCGGGCTGGGAACCTTAAAATCGGGGTTATGTTGTTCCATGTCCTACAAATAGCACCGAGAGTTCTGTGATATACAAATTGACAATGGGACCTGCGGACTATTTGAATTTTAAGGGGTCCTGTCCCAAAATTTAGCATTCGTGAATTAGTTTTCTTTACATAGGTTTTACATACGGTGGTGGACAAAAGCACAAAAAATATAGTACCAATGTCTCTTACATAGGGCGGTGGACAAAAGGACCAAATAAATAACATTCCTGAATTAGTTTTCTTTAAAACAGGGGTCGTGGATACAAGAAATTGAAATGTATCAAATTATAGGTTCCTGGAGAGCATAAATTATACATAGCAAATACATAATTTTTTAAAAGTAGATATTTAGTTTTATACATACGAAATATGTACTTTTATAAAGTATGGGGATGAGATTTTATAGAGCATGCACGGAGCCCTCATTCCATACTTAGGCAGTTTTTGGAACGCGGGTTGTCTAGTTGGCGGGATGAAAATTGGGCATTTGTTGTTCCATGGCCTACAAAGAGCACCCACGGTTCTGTGATATACAAATTGACAAGCGGACTATTTTAATTTGAAGGGCCTTTGTGGCAAAAGTATGAAGAACAAGTGGTAAAGATGCAAGAAATGACATACTCTCTATACATTTGAGTACAAAAAAAGTAATGAACACAATTTTATGACATTTATATAAAAAATAATGAAACGTGTTACATATTCCTAGAGAAAATATGCATAGGAAAGAAAAAGAATTGAGATAAAATAAACAGAATTACTTCACATTCAGCATAGCTGAAGATAAAAATCTAGGAACACATAAATATATAAGGAGACAAAAGAATAGTTTTAATTGGAATATATGAAAAAAAATAATAGTTTGTTACATATCCCTGGAAATGTAAATGTGTTTGTCATATAGATTGGGATTGGGGCTCCCGCGGACCATAATAGAAATATGTACAAGAAATAGGATTGTGGAAAGAAGTTGGACACGATAGAATGTAATACATGAAAAGTAGAAATGGGAAGATCAATTTTTGGCTATAGATTTCTACTCAGAAAACTTGGAATAACTGGATTGATAAAGAAAGGACTATCACTATACACTTACAGGGATGGTACGTATAAGTAATTTTGGCGTTTGTTTGGTCATGCCTTTCCCTGTTGGTTTTTGTGGGTAGCCTGCTTGAATATATGGATTGATAAACAAAGGAATTATGCATTTCCTTGTTGGATTTTGTCGGTGACCCACTTCAAGTTCTCTTCAATATATCTTCTCAAGAGGGAAACGTTGATGTCATTGCGAATTTTAATGCTGAAAACTTCATTTTCTAATTCGCTTGGATCAATTGAAAGTTTACACAGAGCTTCATGAATCTCTCCATTATGTACCGAATACCGGACTAGCCAGTTGGCCACCTCTTCTTCATGATATTCAAGAATCCTGTAAAAAATTTCTAAAGACAAGGCCTTCAAATTATCAACTTGTTTATCGAAAGCTTGCTTGGTTAACGCCAGCGAGTTGAGGATTAAGTTGGGGTCCTGGAAGTCGTTTGTCTTTCCTACTAAGTCTATTTTGGTGAGCTTTGTGAATAATGTTTCTTTCTTTGATATTGCTTGCTCACATGATTGGACGATGAGATACAGGTTCTTCACTTTCTCTTTCCAACATGCTTCTAATTCAGTGAGTCGTTTAATGGACAGGAGATCATGTTGTCTTCTTCTCGTCTCTGGCATGTTGTTGACATGAAAGGCAAAAGGGATGACCATGTGCACATAGAAATTTTCCTCATTTTTAAAATATGTCTGCAGAAGTAGGAGCAAGTTATGTGCCCTGCTCCCCAGGGAATCTATATTTTATGATGTTTCCCAGGCCTTAGTAATCAGTTCCATTCTTTTGCTGATATTTTTCTCCACATATCCTCTACAGGATGCGAGGAAGCTGGAGGACCCTTTTAGATTTGTTGCAAGGGTGCACACAGTCACAGGCATGGCTATTTCTTTAGTCTGGAATTTTCAGCTTCGATGACTCCAACGGAATCACGAGGAGCATCTCCAGTTTCCATGTGAAGTTGAGAGATTTTGGACACCTGCATATTGGCAAGGTCAAGTTCTGAACGATGTTTTATTTTCTTATTTTTTACGCCTCTTTGTTCAATGATTAATTTTTTTGATTCGGTTTCAAAAACAACACTCTAGAATACGAAGGATTCATCTTCATCAAAAAATTCAGTATCAACCATGTCCATTGAGCAGGCATGTTGAATTGTGTCTCTGGGTTGATCAAGGTTGCATAATATGCTTTCCAGATCATGGAACAAGATGCAATATGGATTTTCAGATGCAGTTTTGTTGAATAATAGATATCTTGTTTTTCTTGTCAATGACCATATGCCAACCGATATATTCAGCCAGATAGACAGCCACTATATACAAAATGTATCTCCTCAAAGTCCCCTCTCATGTGCAGGAAAAACTGGAGATGCAGACAACCGCATCCTTGAAAAATACGTAGCGACATCATGTATTCCATGCAATTGTCAAAGAAAATCAGATTCCAACTCATACTCATACGACTGCAAAGCCTCAACATCGCCATTTTTAAAACAAGTCAAGAAATAATCTATCAATCCATTGCACAGCTCGGTCGACGAATAACAGAAATGGAATAGAACCTGGAATGTATCGAAAAGGCAATCCCCAACAGTGTACGAGAATGCATCCAATCTAAAAAGCCCTTTGCTATGCAAAACCACGTCAATGTTGTCATGTATAATGGACGGTGTATCTATTTCATATGACTCAACATCTATTACTTATTTCATCTCTTCAACTATCATTTTCAAGATATTTGCTACATACTTTCAGTTTCTATGAAAACAAAGAAAAGCAAGGGAAAAAAAAATAAGAGGTAGAAAAATAAAAAAGGAAAGCAAAATAGGGTATCAATCCCGATATGTATCTTTCAACCTTCTTCTTCTCAACTTGAATCCCCCCTAGTCCCCATAGCAGATGAGGAGAAAAAAGATTGACACTGGAAACTGAACCAAACAGGAGAAAGAACGCAAATAAATAAAACCATAACTTTACTTAGCAGAAAGAGAACAGGTAGACGCAGTTTTCCGACCCACGGAATAAAAGCATACCCTGCGTCTACACCCTGCCCGATGGTTCCCTCTTCTGATAGCTCCCAACTACTTTTTGTAAAGCCCTCTGCATTGCAATTTTCGGAAAAGATATGGACGCGACAGCCCGCATATGAAGACGCATGCTTTCAAGGAACAGAAACCAAGAGCACAAACAAAGATGGTCTACAAAAAAATTTCAAGGCAGGGACTCCCACCATTGAAAAATAGCAACAACGGGGAAAATTACCCGTCAACAAAGGATGACAAGAGCTCAGCCCCAAAAACTGCAAACTACAACAACAGGTCCAATAGCTTGCAAAGTTGAAGAACAACAAACCAATGAACAACCATGAAGAGCTTGAACTGCAAGTGCAGGACCTCAACTTTGCAAAGTTGAATCAAACAAGAACCAGAATCATGGAATGAAGCAGCGAACAAGGATCGACCACTCCAGTAGCGATGTCGACCATGAACGAAACTGTGTCACAACGCATCTGTACAATAAACATTTAAGACTGGCAGAGTTGTTAGGTAAACAGTGAAGACTGTCAGGATCGTTGAAGGGCGTAGGCTTGTGCAAGCATTTAAGAAAATATGCAATGTGGCAGGCCTGTTCTCTCGAAGCACACAACAATAAAGAAAAAATAACACATATTAATTTGGTAGAGAATGTATTCTACCCAACACAAAATGCTAAGGGAAACATTCGAACTAATGCTAGCGTTAATCCACCTTCGACCAATGCATAATAAAATATATGATTCAAAAATACCATATACTGCCAAATACTTTGGATATGCCAACATATTTCACATTGGGAATAGCGAAGGTGGCAATAAGACCTCCAATCCTTTGTCCAATCAGATCTTCACAAAAATTATACTTTTTATTATATAAAAATCGATGTTTTCACTTCCCTTGTTCCAACAATAGCCAATATGGAAACATTTTTGGTCAATGCACAATCTAATACCAGGTCAACAAATTATCGATCGCTATAGTCCCTCTATGCCTACGACAGGGACTAATAATTATATTCATGTAATAATGATTGATTTTGAGGTAAAAAAATATTATTATGGTGGCAGTGGCATTTAGTAGTAGAGATGAGCAATAAATAACTACCCACTTATATTATTTGACCAAAACTTAAGGCTTCATTCAAATCCATCCTCATTGTCGATAATGCCACTTTTACATGACATTGGATGTGCACTATGGTCCATGTAATTTTCTTTTTATATTTTTTTACATGTTAGTATCATTTATTTATTTTGTTCTCACAATGATGATTTATTTTGTTCTCACATTGATGATTATGATTTGTATATGAAGGAAATGTGGGGTTATGGTCTCCCATATATATATATATATATATATATATATATATATATATATATATATATATATATATATATATATATATATATAATAGAGAGTTATTTTTTTATAAAACATTTATATTTTATTTTAGGATTATATGTATTTTGAGTGAGGAGAAGGATACTTTCTTTCTTTATTTTTTACATTAATGTATATGGTTGTTTAAAATTTCACAATTACTTACAAAGTTAGAACAATCTAAAAGGCATACCTAAGCTTTTTATAGGGCTCTCGGGGAGTAGTCATACGGACAAGTGAGGATTGAGATCCCCATCAATTTGTTTTGTTATGCTTTTCCTTCTTGTGTCTCCTTTTTGAATTTCCTACCTCTTATTAGTGGTGGGGCACTGAGTGATTGTCTCCCAACTCCAATGTATGTGGGGGTCCAAAGATTACCCTTATTTTCTTCTATTTTTATTGCTTCCTATTCAAAGGGGTGTTCTCACTTGTTGGTTCTACCACATCATTTTGCTTCTACTCATCTTGTATGTTCTTGAGTTTCTTCAATTCCCCGTGTTCATCCATGTTGTTCTTCTCGTCTCTAGGATTTAGGGTTTCCTCTTCTTCAATACCTTTTTGTACCTTCTCGCTTAGAACTTCATAATGGTTTGTAAGATGGATTTTTGACGAGGTAGGAACTTTGGATCAGTTGTGACGAGTTGAGGGTTGTCTTCTCTTCCATCTATTGACTATTGGTATTAGCATTCCTCTAACAACACCATTGGAGGCAATTGCCCTTTTTTGCAACCTTTACCGAAGTGCCCATACTCATGGCACTTATTGCATCTCAACAGGAACTACTCATAATTCAACTCATGAAGATGGTGCCAACTAGTCAAATTCAATTGTTGTGCCATTGGAATCCCTTTCTCTAAATCAACTTTGGCACATACTCATGCATAGAAATATTGGTTTACATTTGGAGTTGATCTATTATGAACTTTCTAATATTGTTTTTGATAACCTAGAAGGTTGGATTAGCCCCAAAGATTAGTGGTAAGTGTGGGAGTTCAACCCACACTAGGATCACTTTGGGGATGTCCTCCTCGGGGTTGAAATTGAGTGTCTAATGGTTCAAATGAAACCCTTGTAGCCCATGGAATAATAGTTGTTTCTAAATATCAAGTCATAATCCGTGCTCCACTAAAAGAAGAAAGCAATGTAGCTTAGACAACAAAGAAAAAAATTATGAACCCTTGCATCAAAGGGAACCAATATTCTTCCAACCAAATTTAGGTTTCATTATTGTTCAACCATGTCCTTATGAACTTCCCAATCAAATCATTTACCATGTAGAGAAGTGCCATTTTCCTAGAGATGGGGTTGTGATATTTATTTCTAGAATCTTCACAAGCTTCCCTATAGAGAATTCATGAATGATTCAAGCTTGTTTTCCCTCTTTTGATGCCTCTACAACTAGTGTTTTGAAATTTGTGATTTTCATCTCGAACAATTGCAAGCTTATCAGTGAATTGTTGTTTCCATGGCAATCACAATAAGAGCTCGCAAAAGCAGACTCTCCAACATGTATTATGCATGCAATGTATGTTCATGGTGGAAAGGGTTGGAACCTTAGCCATAGGAGGGAGCTGCTCCACAATTCATTTCCATGTATATGATTATTGATATTCTCTATCTAATATTGTATTTTTTTCCTCGAGAAACCTTGTGAGGAAACCCAAGGGATGGCACCCCTAGTAAACCCACTAACATAGACTAGTGTACCTCACCTGGGGGAATTTGAACGAGGCACATGCTATCATAAAACTAGCCAAATACTCAACAACATTGACGACAACTACTTAGGCTAACCTCTCAAGCTTCTATCTAATATTGTTGATAACAAAATGCTTTTAATTTTTAATTTTAAGTTGGAGGGGACACAAACTTATGGTCTAACAACAAAGCAAAAAAATTACAAAACCACATTTTAAGCTCTATTCTCATTAATGATAGTGATGCTTTTGTGATAGTCATTAATTGGGCCACCTATAATGTTTCAATAACATATAATAAGATTTGGAAAAGTTGTGGGCTAAAATGTCAATTCTATGACTTAATTTCTATCCTCGGTGGCGATAAATGGCACTCTTGTGCTAGCCATCATTTTGGTTAACTATAATGTTGTAATGACTTCTAATTATTCTAATCAATAAATAATATATATTTTTGGTAAAAAGAAAAGCTTAACCAAACTTTGGGATTGAAACGCAAACACCATGTCTCAAGTTCCATCCGTGTTGGTGATAATGATTGATGCAGGTGCATCCATGTTAATATTAAGTATGAGTATGTTACAAAGGACCCTAAAACAAGAAAACGTGACATAGTTAAGCATGGCATATAGAAGCACATGTGAAGAAGCAAGGGCAGAAATGGATGGTGAAGCGCCTAATTTAGGCATAGGTACAAGTCAAAAGCATGTGATAATCAAATGAAAAGCATGTGATGTATCATGATGTCAATGGAGAGTGACAAGGATCAATTCATAAGGTGAGTGCAACATAGCATTGGAGGAATTTGAAAGGTTACAATTAAAGGAAGTCAAATAGTTAGGTGCAAATCTAACTAGTTAGAGGGAAGGTGGAGCAAGAAAAAAACAAGCAAATGGTTACAAAGGCAGCTACATGGTCAAGCCAAGAAGAATAAAGAGGATGGCATCCATTAGAGTTAGTTATCCAGTCATGTAATATGGGAAATCACATTGTGGCCAGTCCAAAATAAGATTCAATTACTTTAGATTTGTTAGCGAGAGTCGACCAAGTGCTAAGTAGGAGAGTGACAAGAGTGTAGCCTACCATTGTAATATGTGCTTATTCATTAAGAATATTAATAAGAGTGTTATAATTGATCCTTGTTGCATGAGTATGGTCTTGTTATTATGTAACCATGTTTGGAATTCATTTGAGATTGTATAAGAGTGTTTTTTTGTCTAACATTGCAAAGTATTACACAACAAAGGTTGGTGTATTAGGTTTTCCACGCCCATGACTACGCCATTTTGTATCAGACAAAAGTTAAAGCTTTGGATAATGATAGTTGAGCAATAAGAAGTGCTTAGAGAAGTTGACAAGAAGTTGTGTATGGGAAGAAACAACGAGGAGAGGGAGAAGAGCAACCATGAATAAAGAATTATAAAAGCTATGAAGAATAATTTAAGAGTTGGAGAGAAGACAAGTAATAGAATTTGAAGATAATGGCTTAGAACCAAAAGAAGAGGAATATGAGGAATTTGAAAATAAAGAAATCGTAGGGAAACTTATGGTGTTTTTGAAGAACAAGAGGGAAATGATAATACAAGATTCTTGTTAATACAAACAGATTAAGGTAGGAGAATTGGTTCATTGGCTCGATAAAATGGGGAGATACTTCAAGTTTGAAATGATGGAAGACCATGAGAAGATGAAGTTTGCAAGTACAAATTTGAAGGGGCACACTCCTATTTGGTGGGATTTTGTGTATGCAAGTGAGTTCAGAAGGATAAAGAGAAGAGTAGAATTTGGAGCAAGATGGTTGCGCTATTGCATGCAAAATTATTGTCCATGGACTAAAAATAGATATTGTTTAGAGAAATGCAAAATATGTGATAGAAGAAGCATAGTGTACATGAGTACATCGAGGAGTTCTATAAGCTATTGATTCGAGTTGGAAACGAGGAAGGTGAAGATCACCATGTATCAATTTATGTCAGTGGGTTGGAATTTTCAATTTAGCATGAGATTATTCTTCATAAGATACAACTAATACAAGAAGCATATTAGTTGGCACTAAAGAATGAGGAGAAGTTAGCATGCAATGACATTGATCATAGGGGGAAGAGGTTGCAATTGCACATAGAGGGTGGAAGATTCATGTAACAATAGGATTGAAAGGGAAAAGGAAAATAGTGTGACATGTAGACAATAAGGTAGAAATGAGAGAAATTTCAAAGAATAAGGAAGAGGGAATTGTTGGCTATAGATTCAATGCTACACTTGTGGAGTAGACATATAGACGTTGCATGAATTCTCATGGAGAGAGAGTAGACATAGAAATGAGTAGTGGGCATAATTATCACAAGGAGGAGCTTCTAACAATGAAAACAATAGAACATGGTTATTTTCATGATACATAAAGGGATGATTGCACCAACGAAACAACAACAAGAGCCAAAGGAAGGTCGATGGCTAAGGATGAATATTTTTAGAATGAAATGCAAGGTTGTAGGTAAGCTTTGTAAGGCTATCATTGATAGATGTATATTAGAGAATGTGGTCATGGATGGCATGGTAGAAAAGTTAGGTTCAATTCCATAGAAGCTTCTACAACCATATCAGTTGTTTTGGTTTTAGTGTGGATATGAAGTCCCTGTGATAGATCAATGTTGGATGGCATTCCACATGGGATAATGTTAGGATGGAGTCTTATGTGATGTTGTAATCTTGGATGCTTGCCACTTGTTGCTAGGAAGGCCTTGGCAGTATGACAAGAGTGCAAGGTATGATGGAAGGAAGAACACCTACACTATCACCAAGGATGAAAGAAAATTCTAGTTGCTTCCATTAAAGGAGGAATAACCTAGAGAAGCA
>JZKD02S1605292.1:121556-131632 GCA_000966675.3 Picea glauca | reverse complement strand
AATTAATGCTAAATTATTTATTTATATGCACCTAATAGAAAAATTCAATGATTTCATACATTTGAAGCACGTTGTTGTTGAGATGGCTCCTCCTGAGATGCAATTATGTCCATTTCTTTTACCATCTCCTTGTACACTTTTTTCGACATTCCTACTGGCATATTTCAGATATTAGCTCGTTGATCCTTTTGAATTTTCATAATCTTCCTTAAAAAAGTAACATGACAATTAAATATTTTTATATTGATATATGAAAACTAAATATAACAAGATTGATATTAATAAATTATGAATGATTTGTAGTAATATATACATATTATAGAAATGCATTTTTAGGAATATTGATTTTTGAATGATTATTTTTTGTTGTTGTATGTTTTTTCTATTGCAACTCTGACATGTCTCATTGACCATTACTCTGGAAACGCTTCTTGTAGTTTATATATAACCTGGTTCTTAGAATCATTGGATTGATTTCTGTATTGTAAGTGGAAAATACGTCTATACACTCGTTCCACTGTATCCCTCATATTTTTGTAAAAGTTCCCCCCCTTTCATTAACTTCTAGCACCACTCTAGATGAGCTAAGGACCAATTCATCATCATTTACATCTTCTTTACTTTTCTTTTTTCTTAGAACGACATTCTGTTCCTTCATTGTTGGTCCCAGTTGTAGAACATTTTTTTTTTTGTAAATAAAAATATATATTACCTTTCCTTAGCTGAAAACTTGTGTGTCTGAATGTACATGATAACATGCCAGTTGTTCTGCCACCATAGTGGAAACCAAAATGTGTGGACATGACACTTGTTCATAGTTCCAAAACTTTAAGAAAAAATGACAACTATCGACATACAGACAAGGGGACTTGCCACCTGTTCTGCCACTAGCGTGCAAACCAGAATAGGCGGTGGACTGAGTGCCCTGACCACCTATCAAACTTGAACCTATCAAACATGAACCAGAGACTATGGTATGCAAAAATTGCAAAAACATAGCCATTAAACCAGAGAAAAAAAACCAATGAGAATGATACACATGGGGCGAACCTGAGCATCCATCTTCACGGTGTTTGAAGGTGAAGGGTCGGCAACAAGCCAGGCAATGAATCACCTCAGGATCACTTGATAGGGAATCATACAGGGGTTCTAGACGTTTGCTGAAGAAATTATGGAGAAAGATATTTTACAAGATCTTTCCTTTAAGGGTGAAGAAAACTTGGAATTACTGCTCGGCGAGTTTTACAAAGATTCTTATTTCCCACCTTATTCAGGAACCACATTTCAGGGTAGTCATCTTACCAATGCTTCCACTTCATTCCTCAGTGAAGTAAGACCTCCATTGTCCATAGTCCCACCTGTCCCATCTTAGTCGTCATCTACATAAACTTCTTCCTCTACATCAACCCCCAAGATTGCCATGGAAGCTCCTTTAACAAAAATGGAACAGATCTTAGCCAATAGATATGCTCCTCTTGTTTTTCCCAATCCCTTATCAGCCATGCCAACAGGATATTATCAGAAATATATTCCCAAGTTTACTGGATATGGAGATTATACTGTTGAAGAACACATAGAGGCTATGACTATGCTGAGAACATTAACATTTCAGAGGAAGATGTTTGGACCAGAATTTTCGTACAGAGCTTGGATGGTCAAGCTAGGAAGTGGTTCAAGGAACTTCCAGCTAATTCAATGGAAGGTATTGAGAAATTAGATGAAGTGTTTTTGAAACATTGGGGAGAAAGAAGAGACCTCTTGTATTATATTATTGAATTTGGAAATCTAAGAAGAGAAAATGGGGAATCTGTCTCAAACTTCACCAAAAGATTCAATAAGATGTTTGGAAAGATCCCTGCAGAGATCAAACCAACCGATGCATCAACAAAGATTACTTACTCTTCTGCCTTTGATCCAGAATTTTGCTTAATCCTTAGAGAAATAAGGTCAGCCACACTCACATTAATGCAAGATGTTGCTCTTGAGGTCGAATATAATATTGTGGCATCCTAGAAACTTAAAGGAAAGTTTGAAAGAAAGAAGACATATGTTGATCCTCCTTCTCCTTCAAATACTAAAATGGAAAAGATGGCCAAGATGTTGGATAGTTTGACCTCGGAGATGTCAAAACTGAAAACTCAGAGTCAGCAACCAACAAGAAGTAAAGAGCCTAATGCCTATGCTCCCAGAAATCCCAATGCATTCCCTTACATAAGGAACAACCAGCAGGTCCAGATTCTTCAGAGAGACAAGAATGCAGCTGAAGACCAAAGGATTAGGGCCCCCTTCCAAAATGCAGTGCTAGAAGAAGGGAAGGAGCTATCTCATGATGAAGTTGAAGAAGAAGGCGGCATCAATTGCTTTGGGGATGATATTGATTCCTCCTTCTTGACACAAACAGATTATGAGGAGGCCCAGATGAATGAGCAGATTAATGAGGCAAGCATTGAAGAATCTTTTTATCAAACAGATGATCAGCCAGGTTACAATTTAAGATCTAAGACTACTGCTCCAAAGCCATTGCTTGCTGCCCCTGAGAAAAAGAGAGATGTTGCTGCCAAGCAGCCTGCTGCTCCTACAAAGCAGACCTCCACTCATGCAAAATAGAAGCATAAGCAATTGCAACCCCAAGCTAAAGAACAGGTGTCCCTCAGAGCTCCTAACAAGGTAAAACCTTCTGATAAAATATCATATTCATTTAATTTCGAATCAGAAATTCAGAAGGTAAAAATACCTATGCCATTGACTGAACTTATGAAGAATGACATATTCAAGTCTGTTATCCTGAAGTCCCNGGGGAGAAAGAAGAGACCTCTTGTATTATATTACTGAATTTGGAAATCTAAGAAGAGAAAATGGGGAATCTGTCTCAGACTTCACCAAAAGATTCAATAAGATGTTTGGAAAGACCCCTACAGAGATCAAACCAATCGATGCATCAAAAAAGATTACTTACTCTTCTGCCTTTGATCCAGAATTTTGCTTAATCCTTAGAGAAAGAAGGTCAGCCACACTCTCATTAGTGCAAGATGTTGCTCTTGAGGTCGAATCTAATATTGTGGCATCCTAGAAACTTAAAGGAAAGTTTTAAAGGAAGAAGTCATATGTTGATCCTCCTTCTCCTTCAAATACAAAAATGGAAAAGATGGCCAAGATGTTGGACAGTTTGACCTCGGAGATGTCAAAACTGAAAATTCAGAGTCAACAACCAACAAGAAGTAAAGAGCCTAATGCCTATGCTCCCAGGAATCCCAATGCATTCCCTTACAGAAGGAACAACCAGCAGGTCCAGATTCTTCAGAGAGACAAGAATGTAGCTGAAGACCAAAGGATCAGGGCCCCCTTCCAAAATGCAGTGCTAGAAGAAGAGAAGGAGCTATCTCATGATGAAGTTGAAGAAGAAGGCAACATCAATTGCTTTGGGGTTGATATTGATTCCTCATTCTTAACACAAACAGATTATGAGGAGGCCCAGATGGATGAGCAGATTAATGAGGCAAGCATTGAAGAATCTTTTTATCAGACAAATGATCAACCAGGTTACAATTTAAGATCTAAAACTACTGCTCCAAAGACATTGCCTGCTGCCCCTAGGAAAAAGAGAGATGTTGTTGCCAAGCAGCCTGCTACTCCTCAAAATCAAACCTCCACTCCTGCAAAACAAAAGCAGAAGCAATTGCAGCCCCAAGCTAAAGATAGGTGTCCCTCAAAGCTCCTTCTAACAAGGTAAAACCTTCCGATAAAATATCATATTCATTTAATTTCGAATCAGAAATTCAGAAGGTAAAAATACCTATGCCATTGACTGAACTTATGAAGAATGACATATTCAAGTCTGTTATCCTGAAGTCCCTTTAGCCAAAGACTCCCCCAGCTACTGATTATGCAAACCTTCAATATGACAAGCCCACAGTGATTATAGGACATATGGTAGAAGATCGAGATGAATCTTGTCCCCCCTTCTACATATCCCTGAATATTCATGACAAGATCCTTCACAACTACTTGCTTGACTCGGGAGCATCACACAATATTATGCCTAAAGCAGTGATGGCTGAGCTTGGGCTTGACATCACAAAATCTTACCATGATCTCTTCTCTTTCGACTCTAGGAAATTCAGATGCCTCAACCTCATAAAATACCTTGTCATAAACCTTGCCCAGCTTCCAATGAGAGGCAAGGTAATGGATGTTGTAGTGGCTGATATCCCACCCAAGTCTGGCTTCCTCTTGTCACATTCATGGAGCAAAAGGCTAGGAGGTACCCTGCAGATGGATCTTTCATATGCCACAGTCCCGATGTTTGGAGGAGAGCTAAAGAGACTTTACAGAGAAAATCAACATGCCTACATCATTAGTGATGGGAAGAATTTTGTAAACCATCCCATCTATGCATTAGACACAGACTTTGGGGCATTCATTCTGCAAATAGATGATTCTCAGCTAGCTCCTTTGCAGCTCACAAAGCCTACTTATCAACAGACTGATGGAGAGAGTACTCCCATGTGGAGCATGTTCTTTGATGGTACCAGTACCAAAGACTCAGCAGGTGCAGGTGTAGTTTTGATTTCTCCTTCAAAAGAGGTTATTCATTTGTCTTTTAAACTTGATTTCAAAACTACTAACAATATAGCAGAGTATGAGACTTTATTGTTGGGATTAAATTCTGCCAAGGAGATGGGAATCAAAGGTCTAAAGGTGTTTGGAGATGTGGATCTCATCATATAGCAAGTGAATAACACTTTCCAAGCAAAACATGTCAGGTTGAAAGCTTACAGGGATGAGGTATGGAAAATCAGGGACTCTTTTTCCATTTTTGATATTTCTTATATACCCGGATCTATGAATCATATAGCTGATTCCCTTGCTGTCTTAGCCAATATGTTCATTCCTCCCATACCTCCTAGACTGAATTATGAAATCCAAGTCAAATATAGACCATCCCTGCCCGATAATATCAAATATTGGAAAGTCTTTGAAGACGATGATGAGCTTAGTAGATTTTTCCAGGTTGTAGATGAATTTTCTGATATGCATATTGACCAGGAATATCAAAATGTAGAGGAATCCAAAAAGCCTAAGCTGAAAAGAAAATTGGGTCAATATGATATTGTTCAACTGCCCACTAATTATATACCTTGGGGTTTGGTGTCTCTTGAGAAGCTTTTTGACCAAAACGATGTCCCCTACAAGCCTGATAAGAAGGAGAAGGATCCTACTGTCCATGAGCACAATATAGGAAGCTAGAACCATCCTAATTTCATAAATCTATCCATTGAGTTAATTGCTGATCAGAGGTCAGAATATTGCACCATTATGAAGGAATTTGCTGATGTTTTTTCCTGGAAATACAGTGATATGAAAACCTATGATCTTGATGATATCACAGTTTATTCTAGAAGTCATGAAGAGCATCTGAAGCATCTGAAAAGAGTATTTTTGAAATGCAGACAGTTTAGGATTTGGCTGAACCCCAAAAAGTCTCTATTTTCTCTTAAGAAGGGTAAGCTCCTAGGCCACATTGTTTCAGCAGAGGGAGTGAAAATTGATCTAGCTCGGGTGGAAGCAATTCATAAGTTGTCCATACCAAGGTCAAAGAAGGATATCCAATCCTTACTCGGTAAGAATAATTTTGTCAGAAGGTTTATTCCTAATTTCGCTAAATTAGTGAAACATATAACTTCTATGCTAAAAAAGGGATCTGAGATAAAATGGATAGACAATGCAAGAAGTTCATTTTAGGATATTAAACAGGCTATCATGGAATCTCCCATTCTAATCAGTCTAGATTACACAAAAAAATTCTATATTTTCTCTTTTTCTTCCTATGACACACTGGCAGCAGTCTTGTTACAAAAAGATGATGAAGGACTTGATCACCCGGTGGCTTTCTTCAGCAAATCACTCAGGGATGCTAAAATAAGGTATGACCCTATAGAAAAACAAGCCTATGCTCTCATTAAGTCCTTAAAAGCTTTCAGAATTTATATCCTCCATGCAAAGGTTGTTGCCTATGTTTCATCAGCCTCTGTGAAGGATGTCTTGACCCAGCTTGATATTGATGGAAAGAGAGATAAATGGATCACAAAGCTGATTGAGTTTGACATAGAAGTGAAGCCCACTAAGCTGGTAAAATTCCAAGGCCTTTCCAAGCTCATGACAGAAGAGAACTGTGATCTTTTGGACATAAATTTTAATGGGGAAAGTTCATCAAGTTTGCAGACAGGGGTAGCAGCAGAAGAGCAACATGACAACCAATAGGTGGTCGAGAATTTGTCTTCATGTGAGTGGTATTCAGGTATTGTTCATTTTTTATAGAAGTTGGAGGTTTCTCCTTAACTTAGCATGACTCAAGCCCGATCCCTTAAGCTCAAAGCAATTAAATTATGCATTAATGATAATCTTTTGTATTGGAAAGATTCTATTAGTTCACTACTGAGATGTTTAGACAAAGATGAGTCAGTTGAAGTCATGCATCAGTTTCATTTGAGTATTTGTGGAGGCCATCATTACTGGAAGACCACAGCTCATAAAATCCTAAGGGTTGGGTATTATTGGCCTTTTCTTTTTTTCTTCAGATGTGTGCGCCTTTGTGAAATCTTGTGATAAGTGCCAAAGATTCATAGGGAAGCAACAACTAAAATCTCTACCCCTGAGACCTATTGTAGTGAAGGACCCTTTTCAGCAGTGGGGCCTAGATTTCATAGGCAAGATTAATCCTTCATCTAGTGGGCAACATAAGTGGATCCTGGTAGCCACCGACTCTTTTACCAAGTGGATAGAGGCAATCCCCACTAGAAATGCCACTTATCAGGTCATCATGAAGTTTTTCTATGAAAACATTCTGATCAAATTTGGTTGCCCAAAAAGGCTAGTGACAGACAATGCAACAGCCTTCAAAGCTGATGCATTGGTTGACATGTGTAAGTCAATGGGCATTCAATTGGTACACTCTACTTCCTACTACCCTCAAGGCAATGGCCTTGTTGATTCATCCAATAAGAGTCTAGTTAGAATCATCAGAAAGTTGTTGGAGGAGAATCAAAGGGGCTATGATTCTAAACTAAAGTTTGTTGTTTGGGCCAACAGAGTGACTATCAAGAAATCTTTAGGAACTTATCCTTTCAAATTATTTTATGGCACTGATGCCATTTTCCCCATTCAGATAGTTCTACTAGTGGCTAAGTTCTTTCAGGAAGAACAAACTGAATCAAATGATATGGTGAGAAGAATGCTTGACTTGGTAGAATTGCAGCAGGTCAGAGAACAACTGGTGGATAAATCAGAAGCTCATCAAAAGAGGATCAAGGATACTTTTGACAGAAAATCAAAGGAGGACAACTTTCAGGTTGGTGACTGGGTTCTGAAATGGGATGTTGTCAGACAAGATAAAGGCAAGCACGACAAGTTTGACTCTTTGTGGACCGGTCCTTTCATGATAACTCAAGTAAAACACAACAACACCTTCATTCTGCAAAGTCTGGAAGGTGAAGAAATGTTTGGTGGCCCAGTCAATGGGCATTTTTTGAAACTCTATTTCATAGAGAAGGCTTCAAAGCTTTGTCATTGTAAATTTTATTTTCAGTTTTTTTTTGTTTTTTGCAAAATAACTCCATGCCCAATGGAAGCACTAGTAGATAGATTTGAATTTTCTTTTTTGGAGGAAAGGCATTGGTTCTGTGGTTCTTGAAACCTCATAGGGAGGATTTCACCCCCAATAGGAGCCAATGTTATCTCCTCAAATAAATCAATCAAGTTATTTCATTTTAGGTAATAGAATGTCTTTAAAAAAAATACATTTTTAATTTTTAAAGCTCATTTTTTAGAGCTTTATGCATGTAATAAAGTTAGAATAAACTTTTGTTTAGTTTTTACTTGATCTAATTCAAATCTCAAGTTTCGGTGGCTTAGGAAAACCTTTAGATTGTTCATTAGCCACTTAAAGCCTTAGCTTTTGACAGCTTAAACAAAGAAATGAAGGGCTATTTTAGCCACTGAAATCGCAGGAGTGGGGGAGGAGTCATCACGTCCTTTCACATGTTTAAACCATTGGGTTTGAAGTTTTATAATTGCAATTAGCCACCGAAAAGACAAGAGAACGAACCGTTCATGACCAGAAGCTCATCTCTGCATGATATAGCAAATCTTTTCGGATTGTTGTTTCATGAAACTACATGGTTACGTACCTTTCAGTCAACAACCATGATTGTTTCAAATCACAATATGCTCTTTCACATCCCTTGTAATCAACGCCACGATATGATGCTCTCCTCATTTTTCTCGTCCCTGTCATAGCCGAGCCGAATATCCCTAAGTCTACGCTGTGTAATTTTCCCCCAAAATCCGATTTTTCAATCGCAAGTGTACAGGAGCATTGTGACAGATGAAGAAAGGAGGATCAACTCTAAGGAAAGAGCTCAACGATATCAGTTACTTGGAATCACACCTGGAGGTATGCCAACTTTTCAAGGACACAGGTTGCTATAATTTTTGTAAAAAATTACAAAGTTCTCACCAGCAAGTGGCAGAAGCCTTTGCCCTAAATTTCGATGGAAGGAAAGTAGTCATTGGTTGAGATGAATTTGAGGTGGATGAAGCCCTCATAGCCGAGGTGACAGAGCTTACCAGGACTTGAGAAAAATGGTTTAAAACCACTATCACAAAGAATGTTGGATTCAAGTCTTACTTGAAACCAGAACGCAAGGATTTGATATGGAAGAAAGACATTCCTATGTCTTTCCTTGAAGAGAAATGACAACAATTACTAAAATCCATTATTGTCTATATAACTTGCGAAGGCAGATATAATAGGGTGATGATTTACCATTTCAAGCTCATGAATCATTTTACTGGTAGAAACCCACTCAATCTGCCCTATTTTCTCCATAGAAGCTTATCTAACATGGCACATTAGGTCAAGGCCAAGCCCAATAAAGTTGCAGGTAGACTATCCCACCATGGTCTAATTAAGCTTTTGGTTTGTGAGCTGTTGCAGAGACGAGGCAAAGAGTGGAATTACTTCTTGTTCTGGAATGATTTTTAGACTGATATAATGCCAGAGGGTAAAAAGAGTCCTCGTTTAAAGAAGTCTTATACTCCCAGAAGTGGAAAAAGGAGGAGGAGAGTTATCTCTCCAGTTCCAGTTAATCAACCCTCTCCTTATTCTAAGCTTAACAAAACTAAGACGAAACTAAACTTCAACAGTGAAACAGATAAGGCTGAAGAAACCCCAGTGAACAAGAGCATTCTTAATCTTCCTTACATCGACTCGGAGGATGAAGAATATCAAATTGAAATAGGGCACAAAGATTTAGTTACCACAGGGCATGAAAATTCATTTTATGTAGATTTTTCCACAGCAAGGTATGAAGACCTTCCATCACCTACACCTCAAGAAGAACAAGAACCACAAGCTGCAGATGCCTCATCTAGCAAAAGAGTGAAGCAGAGTAAATCAAAGGAAATCAAGAAGCTTAAGAAGAAGTTAGCTCAACAAGAAGTGCTAGAAAGGGTAATTAAAACCAGATATGAAACCTTGTTGAAGAACTTTGCAGAAAGCAACTCATCCTTGGAAAGATTAGCTCAAGGCTTGAAGAAAAAGGTCAGGGCTTTGAGGAAACAAGCTATGTCTCCAAAACACCAGGCTCAAACACATGCTACTCATGAAACCCTAGCAGAGGTGACAGTTCAGTGCAATAAACCAGAGGCAGCCAATAATCCTACAGTCTTTGAGCAAGATGCAGAAGCCTTAAAAGATAAGCCCTGAGGCGTTTTTGAGCTAAGACAAAAGGTATTTTTGAAATTTTGATAATTTCACTAAAACATACCTTTCGGTGGCTTAGGTGAACATTTTGATTGTTCATTAGACACTGAAAGTAGAGATTTCGATTGCTAATTAGTCTGAATTCTATCTATTCTAGCTACCAAAAGAACTGATAGGGTAGAAAGTTAATATTTTTGCATAGATCCAAGTTTTCCTTGTCTAAAAGCCTCAGGAATGGTTCTAATCGATAGACAATAATTAATGACATCCTTATCAAGAGTTGGTTTTGATTTTGGAGATGCTTTACAAGACA
>JZKD02S1605292.1:0-12960 GCA_000966675.3 Picea glauca | reverse complement strand
GTCTTCTATGCCAGTTCCTACGAACACTTTTCCCATGAAGGAGCTCCATCTATCCTATAGTATTTCATACAGATGGAGTCGGTTTTATGGTATGGGCTACCCCATTCACGGAATCCCTTCACCTGGTGGCATCGTATATCCTCACTTGAGTAACCCTTGTCATGATGTTTTCTCTTCGCAAACATCTGCTTCGGTGATGATGCATGTACAAAAATCTATGAATCAAGTTGGAGGAGGATACTACCATGCTGGAAAAGGCCATGGTGTATACCAGAACCCTTCATCACCTGCAATTACTCAAAACTAGTATTTCCCGGGACCTTGGTCTCAAATGCCACAACCAACCTTCGCCACCAGTTCAGCCGCTACAAGTCATGCTAGGGGCACAAATCTAGTTGCCATGAGTCATACATACATCACATCTCCAACCACTGTCAACTAGGTTGGAGAATCATCATCAACCTATATACATCATGTTGAAGATGAACCACTAGCCTCTGCAAGTCTCACTGACAGTATGTCGCCAACCATTGTGAGTGATGTTGGGGGCATTTATACGATTGAGAAGCCTCGATGTATAGGACGTAATCCCAGGTTCCTTTGTAGGGTTTTCCAATGAGGTCATTTAATTCTCTTGTGCCCTACTACTGTTGTAGTAGAAGAAGCACAATCCTTGTCTAATAACCCTTCGGGTTCGGAGTTGTCTTTGGTTTCCCAACCTTCGAATTCTTATTTGGTTGGTACAACGGTCATGTCGATGAAATACTTGGCTGAAACCACTCTTCTTTTGGCGGATGATGCATCTCTCAACTATGTGGTCTTGCATGTTGTTCAACCAACAATCATGCCAATGCAATCTTCACCTGACACCACTTATGTTTTGAGGAGTGAGGCATCTTTCGACCATGTCATTAACATTTCTAATCCTATACCTTATGAACAAGAGATCATTCTACTCTCCTCAAGTATGCTCCTTCCAAGTCTTAGGGAGGTTTCCTTTGACTAGGATGGTCTTGTGGGGTATCAAATTCCTTCTTCTATGCCTTTTCAAATAAGAAGCGTTCTCTGATATATCAAAGAGAAGGTAACCTCCACGAGTATTTTATCCCCCTCTACTTGGAAATCTCTGGGTTTTCCCAATCTTGTGTCAATTGTTTGTAAGTTGTTTACCTTTCACAAAGTCCTGCACGGGAGCCCTGACCTCCCCTATGACACGTCGCTTAGAAAACTCCTAACGAGTCTGGTTTAAGCTCATTTTCGACTCTCTAAAAAAGTGAAAAGATTGTCGAGTGAACTTGTCTCTTTCACAATCGTAAATTGGATTTGAAAGGACATCTATTTGGTGTAAGTTTACCCCTTTTTTCAAACGAAGTAGACTAAATTTACTAAAAAATGACATTTTTTGGCATTAAGTTGTAATTGCATCTCATTCTCTTGCTTGCAGTATTGAGCCTATTGTCGGTTCTCGATTTCGTATTATAATCCTATCACCAAGCAACAATTTGCATCATCAGCCAAGCAGAGCTTTGTTTATATCCTTTGCAGCTTGACACCCTATACCCAAGAAGAAACATTCCCTCGAGTGTCCATATCCTGCATGTACCTCCTTGCATTGAGCATAGGTATGTTCCATTACTGGAACTGGTTGTTTACTAGCAACACTCGTTTAATCCTCTGTATCATAACATTCATTTGACTATGAATAAACAAAAAAAGACGGGCGGGAAAAGAATATTTTCTTATATTGGAAGCAATCATGTCACCTTTCAATAGAGCACAAACTTTTGAGTCCACTTGTCATGAAAATTTTGGGTTTAGAATGAACTTAGGAAGTTGAGCTTGTTACTTAGAGTTTACTCCCTCGACTGGTTACTCTTCTAGTACCTATGGAGAGTTTGAATGGTGCATCTTGCATCACAAAGTTTCATCATTGAGTCTATGCTGCCAGAGTCATCCATATGTCTCATGCACTTGTTCAAAGGTTGTCTATCAGCATGTGTCAGCCATTTCGCAGAACTGTTGACTTTGCATGTTGGTCATTCCCTCGGTGTCTCTCAGATTTACATGAGGTTGTACTCCTGTCGTGCACCCCGGTCCTAATTTCATCATTGGTAGGTAACCTTGAACCCAACAGTCAACATTTCATCATTGGTCACTGACTAGGGGGTTTCCCTTGTGTTCGACGAAAATAAATCTATTCACATATTGGGATTCATGTAGTGTCTTGGATGTCATTAGTCTTATTGGTGGTTTCCTTGCCTTTGTCAATAATTTTCCTTATTGGTTGCTATTCAGAGGGTCTTTTTCGTGTACCACTTGCATATGACACACGTGAAAGATGCACAGGGTCATTGGTTCATGAATATGTTCTTTGTCTGATTTCCTCCAAATCATCAATTTCCTTCTTTGTACCTCGTGCTAAATGATGAGAGATGCCTCAATGCTCTCCTTTCAGCGGGTCTCCTTCCATCGACTTCAACCCATCTATTTTGGAAATGAGACCTAGAGTCCTATGAGTACCTAGAGGCTTGTAGTCATTAGTGGTAGGTTCTCCCACCATCGACAGTTGGGAATACATCAATATCTCCTGATCAATGGATTCTTCAAGTGTTCAACCTTGACACCTTTATTCACACTTGTAAGAATGTATTCAATGCATTGATACCTACTTTCATTATCGGTAGATTGTCTCGTGTTTGTTAACGATATACCTTAATGATCGGTAATCAAACGAAGTCTCATTGTGTTCAGCCTCAACTCCTTTATTCACACGATGTAGACTTACACCTTTGGCAGATCGCGTAGCTATATCCCTCACTCTCAAACTCATGAAATTTTTAAATTTTGTATTTTTAAATCATAATTTTATTTTTTAAATGATTTTTTTTGACAAATATAAAAAATAATTAACTCACACAAGGGGATATTAACTCCCATTTTCTAACCAATCCAAAATTCAAATAATCAAATTGAAAAATTCATGGAAATATCATTATTATTATTTTTTCTGTAAACTTTAATTATCCTCTTAAATTGAAAAATTCATGGAAATAGTATTATTATTATTATTCCTTTAAACTTTAAGTGTCTTCTCAAATTGAAAAATTCATGGAAAAATTATTATTATCTTTTTTCCGTAAACTTTAACTATCCTCTTTATTTAAAGTTTGGTGCTACTGGGGAGGTATGTAATATAGAGTGACAAGTTAATGAATATATAGACTTAAGAGTCACTTCTCATGAGACAAATGGGGATGTTGATAGATGTAACATTCTGACGCAGACCGCACCCTCTGCCTCGGCAAAGGCCTCTACGCTGACCTCCTGGTCTTAAGTATCGTTCCAATTTTTCCCTTCGAGCCGGAGTGGCTCCTTCGATTCTCCACTGGAATCTTTATTAAAATTGACCCACAGGTCTTTTCTGCTCCTCGCAGCCGCTAGGCCCAATCGTTGTTCTCTTTATGACAAAGAAATGGAAAATCGGGTGTCGAGGTTTTGAAATCCCGATGTCACAAACCTTTTGTTTCCCGATTTCCCGATCTCCGATAACCCGAAGTGCTTCAACTTCCACTAGTCCCCTAGGCTAGACTTTTGGTTCCATACGACCTCTCTTTATATGACCGCAGTCCTATCACCTTTCGGGATTTCGGGGTTTCTGATGTCGAAGTGTATGTGACCTCTTGTCCTCAAAATCCCCGATCCTCTGAATCCCAATATGACGTCACTAGGAACCTCTTTTTAACTTATACACGATCAATGACCGTGATCATCTACTAAACCAATGGCTCCGGATCTCCCTCGGGACTTCGCGATTTCAAATGTCGAAATGCCTTTGTCTTTGATTTCCCTGATCTCTTGAATTTCGATTTCCTGATATGATTTCCTTTTTCGGGACCTTCCCTGAAAGTCGAGATTGTTACCATGCATCCTTAAGAGATGGACGATTTTGATTGTATCAGGGTTTTCATTAAGGATTTACCCGATCTCTTGTCCACGGGATTTTCGATACCCCAAACCCCGACGCCTCGATATCCCGACACCTTTTGGGACTTTCACTCGGCTTGAGAGGGTTTAAACCTTGTACAACTCCTGTTAGATCGGACGGCTGACGGGTAACTAGGTGAGGATCCAACGGCTCACGATTTTCTGAACTTGAACTCCGGACACAATCGTAACCTCCTCGCTCCCTTATCAGATCGGATGGCTCACGGCATTTCGCTAATTCTCCACACGGGATTCTGACCATCTGTTTTCTTCCCCCTGATGATGTCTATGAAGTAAATCAAGTATTCCTTCCCGGGCTTATCCACCTGTGACACAAAACTTTGATGCCTTCTAATCACTCAATATGCACCAACTCCTTATGCTGCCTTCAATAGTTTCAAAGGTTTTACCCTTCCTGAGCTTTCTCACCACTTCGAGTCTTAAAGAAGACCCTTGCACACACTCCTTGCAACAATCTCCAAACACTTAAAACATTGAACGCTCTTCGACCTTGTGCACACTCTGCAACAATGGTCTCTCAATAACTTCTCAGGTTTCAACCCTTGGATTTAAGCTTGGTCTATGCACACCTTGCACGACTTCTGTGTCCATGCTCTCTTCTTATGCTTCCTCCTTCTTCTCTGTTACAATTTCACAATGAGGGTGTCTATATCCATTTTCCCTCCACTCCTAAAACTATCTAATCAGAGAATTCAAAGCTACCTACTAACATAAATGATTTATACCTACTATGGACGAGAGCGGATCGCTCAAGGTCCTTTACAATATATAAGTATGCCTTTCCTTAACTATCACATTTAAGTTTGGCGCATCCAATCTTCAAAAGTTTTAAACAATTTATCATGTGCTCAAAATGTGTTGCGCTTGTCCCACGCTTGCTTAACGTTGACGATGCTCCTGCATCATACTCCCTTGCTTGAAAATTTTCATGGGCTCCTGTCCATGAGTTCGTGCACGGTCTGTCCATGCTTCAGAATCTCTGCTTCATTCTCCCAGCTGGCATCTTCAACTGGGTGTCCCTTCCATTTGACCAAGTATTCAAAGTGTTGTTTTCTTTTGGTCTTCTTGCTAATTCTTTTGTCTAGTATGCTTTCCATCTGTGGATTTTTTTCAACTGGCATCTACTTTTGCCACTGAACCTCTGACTGTTCATCGTTTGTTCCTGCTTCCTCATCTTTGTATCGGTACAAATCTGAGACATTGAATATCGTAGAAATTCTGATCCCATCAGGTAATTCAATCTCATAAGCATTTGCCCCAAATTTCTTCAAGACCCTACATGGTCCGATTTTCTTCATCTTCAGTTTGTTATATGTCCCTCTTGGGAACATTTCCTTTCTCAAATGTGCCAGAATCAAATCACCAACCTCAAACTGAAGTTGTCTCCTATGTTGATTTGCTCTACGCTTATACTCCTTGTTTGAATTTTGTAAACGCTCCTTCACCTGACTGTGAAGTTCCTTCATTGCTTCTGCAAAATCTTCTGCACTAGCACTCCTAGTCGCATTCTGTTCTGAATCTCTCAATTCAGAAATTCCCCTTGGTTGCATGCCATAGACAATCTGAAACGAACTCTTCCCTGTACTTCTGTTGAGTGAATCATTATAAGCAAACTTTGCCTGTGGTGTTCTGTCACCAGGCTCCTCAGCAAGTCTCCCAGACTCCTGTTTACAACTTCTGTCTGTCCATCCATATGAGGATGATAAGCTGAACTGAATGGCAAGTTAGTTCCCAGCTTCTTCCATAAGGTCCTCCAGAAACGTCCCACGAACTTAGTGTCTCGATCCGAAACTATGCTCCTTGGTAAGCCGTGAAGTCGAATGACTTCTTTGAAAAACATATTCACAATGTGAGTTGTGTCACTGGTTTTTTGACATGGAATGAAGTGTGCCATTTTGGAAAATCTATCCACCACCACAAAGATTGAGTCAAAACCTCTTTGTGTTCTTGGCAAACCCAATATAAAATCCATGCTGATTGCATCCCACGGCCTCTCAGGTGTGGGCAATGGTTGATAAAATCCTACATTCTGTCTCTTTCCTTTCGAATGTTAACAAATTCTGCATCTGTCCACAAATATTTTAACTTCTGCTCGCATTCCCAGCCAAAAGTATGACTCCTTTAGTTTTGCGAATGTCTTGTCATGACCGAAGTGTCCGACCAATCCTCCACTGTGTTTTTCCTTCAGCAAATTCTCCCTCATGGAGCATTTTGGAATACAAAGCTGATTTCCCTTAAACAACAATCCTTCCTGGATCATGTATTCTATCCATTTGCTTCTATCTCTGAGAATTGGATTCTTAGCTGCTTCATATGCCTCCTTAAAATCTAGATCATCTCTGTACATGTCCCTAAGGTCATCAAAACCCAGTGTTTTAACTCTAAACTCTTGCAATAGCAAACATTTTCTGCTCAAAGCATCAACAACTTTGTTAGCAGTACCAGAAATATGTTTAATCACAAAAGTGAAATTTTGCATGTATTCAACCCATTTAACATGTCTCTGATTCAATTTTTCCCATTGAGTCACAAACTGCAATGCATGATTGTCATTGTACAAGATAAACTCCTTCGGGATTAAGTAATGCCTCCATTTCTTCAATGCCTGGATGATAGCATAGAACTCCTTGTCATATGTGGAGTACTTCACCTTTGCTTCATTCAGCTTCTCGCTGAAATATGCTATCATCCTATCCTCTTGACTCAAGACTGCCCCTATTGCAAATCCACTTGCATTGCATTTCACTTGAAATGTCTTTCGAAAATCCGGAAACACCAGAATTGGTTGTTCCGTAATCTTCCTCTTCAACAGATTAAAACTCTTCTCAGCCTCTTCTGTCCAGTGAAAATATTTGTGTCTTTTCTTCACTATGTCCATCATCGGTGCACTAATTCCGCTGAAATTTCTGATGAACTTCCGGTAGAAACTAGCCAATCCGTGAAAACTTCTCACCTCAAATATGTTCTTCGGTGATGGCCAATTCTTAATTACTTCCACCTTATCTGGATCCATCCTTAATTTGTCTGCAGAAATAACAAATCCCAAATAAATGAGCTCCATCTTCATGAATGAGGATTTCTTCATGTTTATCAGCATCTTTTCCTGCTGTAATTTCTGCATCACTGTAGCCAAATGCTTCAGATGCTCTGCCACTGTTTTACTGAAAATCAGTATGTCATCCAGATACACAATGACAAATTTCCTGATAAATTCTTTCAGGACTTCGTTCATCAACCTCATAAAGGTACTTGGCGCATTTGTTAAGCCAAACGGCATAACAAGCCATTCATACAACCCTTCGTTAGTCTTGAAGGTTGTTTTCCACTCATCACCTTCTCTCATGCGGATTTGATGATAACCGCTTTTCAAATCAATCTTCGAAAAATACTTTGCTCCACTCAAGAAATCCATCAGATCATCCATCCTTGGCAATGGAAATTTGTATCTAATGGTTATCTTGTTGATCGCCCTCAAGTCAGTACACATCCTCCAACCTCTGTCTTTCTTCGGACTGAGTACTGTTGGAACAACACATGGGCTCAAGCTTTCTCTAACCAACCCTTTGTCCAACAAATCTTGGACTTGTCTTTTGACCTCTTCATTCTCTTGCGGCGTCAATCTGTACGCGGCTTTATTTGACAAACTAGCTCCTGGTATGAGATCAATATGATGGCTCACACTTTTGATCGGTGGCAACGAACGAGGTAATTCGTCCACTACTATATTAGCGAACTCATCCAGCAGTTCCTGAACTTCTTCTGGTAAATCGTCCACTCTTGTGCTAGTCAAAACAATTCTTGGTTTCCTAACCACAATGAACTGTGGTTCTTCCTTCTTCTTGACCTCAGTAAGGAGTTCCTTCCCACTCATGAGAATTACAGTGTTACTTACTTCAGGTTTCACTTCCTTATCTTTGATTGGAAGCAACATATGAGTTCTCCCATTCTTTTCTAGGGTGTATGTGTTCATCCTCCCATCATGAATCAAATTTATGTCATATTGCCACAGTCTACCCAGCAATAGATGACAAACATCCATAGGAATAACATCACAAAGTATTTTATCATTATATCCTCCTATCTTAAATTCAACTAAACATTGTTTAGTGACATTTACCTGATGTCCCTTTTGTAGCCATGAAACTCTATATGGACTCGGATGTTCACTCGTCTCCAGCTCCAACTTTTCTACCATCTCCATGGAAATGAGATTATCCATGCTACCACTGTCCACATTGACCTTGCATACCCTGTCCTTGGTTTTGCAAGCAGTCCGAAAAAGTCTGTTTCTTTGGGCTAAATTCTCCACCTCCTTCTCTAGTGTTAAGAGAACTTTTCGCATCATCAATGATCTTCTTCCTTTAGCATCTTCTACCTCAACATCTCGCCTTTGTGCTTCGGCGATGTGAGTCTCTCCACCCTCTTTCTTTTTATTTGGACATTCATAATATTTGTGTCCACTCTTTCCACACGTGAAGCATTTTATCACTCCACCTCTTCCTCTTCCTCTACCTCTAGTACGAGGAAAAGTATTATTATCAACATAATCTCCTCTCTGCTCAGTATGTTGTCCTCTCTGTTCAACATATTTCCCTCGCTGTGAGCTTCCACCTCTCTCAGTTCGAGTCTGAGGTTTCTTCCAGTCCTCCTTGGGTTTCTGATTTTTATCTTGGGAAACTGATTTGCCTTTGGGCTGACTCCTACCTCGGCCTCTTTGACCTTGCTTTTGGCTCAGCTTCTCTTCAGCTTTTAGAGCCATATGATAAGCATATTCCACCGTTCGGATGGTTACCATGCTCATCTCATCCCGAATGTCATATCTCAGGCCATTCATGTACCTGGCAACCTTTTCATCATCGCTTTCCTGATGACCTTCTCTGATGTTCAGCTTGTAGAATTCTTCAGTATATTCTTTCACTGTCATCAACTTCTATCTCAGGTTCTGCATCCTCCTGAACAGAGTAATCTGGTAATCCCTGGGGATAAATTTTGCCTTCATCTTTGCAATCATCCTATCACAACTCCTGATTTTTTGCTTGCCTCTGCAGTGTCTGTCAGCTTGTAGTTCATCCCACCACAATGCTGCATGTCCCTTCAATCTTGTGACAGCATGCTTGACCTTCTTGTCTTCCTCGACATCTTCATAGTCAAAGTATGTGTCCAGGGCTCTAATCCAGTCTAGAAGCTCTTTAGCATCCAGATTTCCCTCATAAACTGGAATGTCCATTTTCTCTCTTGCACCCATTCTTGAAATAGCTCTGATCAAACGTTCGTTTGCTGCATCTTCAGCTGCAACTTCTTCTTCATGTTCAACTTCGATTTCACTTTCAGAATCACTTAGATCCCCAGCACTAACTGTGTGTCTTTGGGCTATCTCCATGTCTTCAAGTCTGGCTCGTAGATCACGCATCTCTCTCTCCATGGCTAGATCAATCATCTACCTACCTCTTCTTCTTGGTATTTCCCTTTCCTCTGGCTGATCGGGTGTTTGCATGTCTCTTCTCCTTGGCAGCATGGTGAATTCTCTTTTTCTCTACTACAGAAATCAAAGAATCCTTTCAGTGCTCTGATACCAAACCTGATGCAGACCGCAACCTCTGCCTCGGCAAAGGCCTCTGCGCTGACCTCCCGGTCTTAAGGATCGTTCTAATTTTTTCCTTTGAGCTGGAGTGGCTCCTTCGATTCTCCACTGGAATCTTTATTAAAATTGACCCACAGATCTTTTCTGCTCCTCACAGCCGCTATGCCCGATCGTTGTTCTCTTTACGACAAAGAAATGGAAAATCAGGTTTCGGGGTTTCGAAATCCTGATGTCACAAACCTTTTGTTTCCCGATTTCCCAATCTCCGATAACCCGAAGTGCTTCAACTTCCACTAGTCCCCTGGGCTAGACTTTTGGTTCCATACGACCTCTCTTTATATGACCACAATCCTATCACCTTTCGGGATTTCAGGGTTTCTGATGTCGAAGTGTATGTGACCTCTTGTCCTCAGGATCCCTGATCCTCCGAATCCCGATATGACGTCACTAGGAACCTCTTTTTAACTTAGGCACGATCAACGACCGTGATCATCTACTAAACCAATGGCTCTGGATCTCCCTCGGGACTTCGCAATTTCAAATGTCGAAATGCCTTTGTCTTCGATTTCCCCGATCTCTCGAATTCCGATTTCCCCATATGATTTCCTTTTTCAGGACCTTCCCCGAAAGTTGAGATTGTTATGACACATCCTTAAGAGATGGACGATTCTGATTGTATCGGGGTTTTCACTAAGGATTTACCCGATCTCTTGTCCACGGGATTTCCGATACCCTGAACCTCGACGCCTCGATATCTCGACACCTTTCGGGACTTCCACTTGGCTTGAGAGGGTTTAAACCCCGTGCAACTCCTGTTAGATCGGACGGAGGATGGGTAACTAGGTGAGGATCCAACGGCTCAGGATTTCCTAAACTTGAACTCTGGACACAGTCGTAACCTCCTCGCTCCTTTATCAGATCGGACGGCTGGCGGGATTTCGCTAATTCTCCACACGGGATTCTGACTGTCTGTTTTCTTCCCCCTGATGATGTCTACGAAGTAAATCAAGGATTCCTTCCCGGGCTTATCCACCTGTGACACAAAACTTTGATGCCTTCTAATCACTCAATATGCACCAACTCCTTGTGTTGCCTTCAATAGTTTCAAAGGTTTTATCCTTCCTGAGCTTTCTCACCACTTCGAGCCTTAAAGAAGACCCTTGCATGCACTCCTTGCGGCAATCTCCAAACACTTAAAACATTGAACGCTCTTCGACCTTGTGCACACTCTGCAACAACGGTCTCTCAATAGCTTCTCAGGTTTCAACCCCTGGATTTAAGCTTGGTCTATGCACACCTTGCACGACTTCTGTGCCTGACTGCACCTCTTGTGTGAATATGAGAACAAATGCTATCTCTCCTGAGCTTTCAGAGACGAACCTCTGAACCTTTTGTCAACGCACTCCTTGCGGACAATTCAACTGCACTCCTTGTAGGAACTCTTGATCAGATAGAGAAACAATTGAAACTCATTTCATCTTCCCTTTCCTCTCAGATTTCAAACATTTAATAAGAAATCATTCATACATAGCATAAAAGCAATTGCATGACAGAAAGAGTAAAACATTGATGAGCATAACATTCAAAAATGCATACACAGAGAATACATGAACACCATGAGTCTGAATCACAGATTTCTTTGTATTAATTCAGAAATTCTGTACATGGGGTCTGCTACACAACTCTCTGCTTCTCTTCCATGCTCTCTTCTGATGCTTCCTCCTTCTTCTTTGTTACAATTTCACAATGAGGGTGTCTATATCTGTTTTCCCTCCACTCCTAAAACTATCTAATTAGAGAATTCAAAGCTACCTACTAACATAAATGCTTTCTACCTACTATGGACGAGAACGGATCGCTCAAGGTCCTTTACAATATATAAGTACACCTTTCCTTAACTATCACATTTAAGTTTGGCGCATCCAATCTTCAAAAGTTTTAAACAATTTATCATGTGCTCAAAATGTGTTGCGCTTGTCCCACGCTCGCTTGACGTTGACGATGCTCTTGCATCACATTCCCATATTTGCAATGACAATTGGCATAAACTAGGGAACTATGATGAGTCCTTGAGATGTGGTATGCACGGTTACATGTCGAAACCATTTGAAAAGGAACAATTGTACATAGTAGTGGCTGGTTTTTTTAGATACCAAGAAGAAACATATTTAGTGATGAGGATCAGATATTGTTAGAAATTTGAAGGTTAAGTTGCATATTAAATGAGTTTCATATGCATTGTAGAAGGGATGCTTCTTTAAAATACCTTTGCCATGTTTGGATTTTAGGTAAAAGTTATCTTACTACCACCACCAATGAGCAAACTACGTGTAAATAATTTTCATTGGCCATAGAACAAAGTGACTTTTTGGAATCCATTGATAACATAAACTATTTCCCTCTCCTTTTCCATGGATAACATAAACTATCCTAGTTGCTTTCTACATGTGAGGAGAGAAAAATGTAATCAACATGATTGTGATTAATGAATAATGATCTCTGATAATGTGTGTTGATTGGTGATATTTTTTGATAATGTGTATTGATTGGTGATATTTTTCAGAGATATTGTTATTCCTCTTATACGGGTGTATTTTAGGATTGACATGTACACATAAATATGGAAATTGATTTTTTTTTTTGTTTGTTTGTTAGTTTGTTCATGACATGTGGGACTAACCTGTGGCTAAGAAACCACAACTCAGGGGCATCTAAGCCATCAAAATCACTCAAGAATTGCACCCGGTCTGAGCCACACCAACCCTTAACATGGATGGATTTTTTGTCCCCGCAGGGTTCGAACCGATGACTTTAACATCATGGAGCGCCTTAACAACACATTCTGTCACCAACTGTCCTACACCTCGGGGACAAATATAGAAATTGAATTGTACAAATAATCATTTGCAATTGGGTTCCATGGAGTATAATGTGATGAGAGGTGATCAATTAATCCAATAGGAAGTATTAGTGCCTTTTCAACTTTTTTTAACCCTTTCTCATTGTTTCATCATATTTGGCAAAAAGCTATAGGTACATTGCCATCGTTGTGGCTTTTGTTGGGGTTTACATTGATGGTATATTTTCATTGGTTAAGGGAAAGGCTCAAGTTCCTTTCCCCACTTATATATATATATATATATATTTCTAAATATAGGTATATTGTTTCATCATATTTGACAAAAAGCTATAGGTATATTGCCATTGTTGTGAATTTTGTTGTTGTTTGCATGAGTGGTATTTTTTCATCGATTAAGGAAAGAGCTCAAGTTCCTTTCCCTATCAAAATATTCTCACTTTTATATAGTAATTAGAGTCTAGATCATATTCATTGGAAATAATGAAAGCAATGAGGTGATTAGTTGTTTCTATGG